>CAUYLG010035873.1:0-106828 GCA_963573385.1 Cacajao melanocephalus
GCCTTGTTCTCTTGCTGATGAGGAACTGCGATCCCCTGTAGGAGGAGAGGCATTCTGATTTCAGGTGTTCTCAGCCTTTTTGCACTGGTTTCTTCCCATTTTTGTGGATTTATCCACCTGTCGTCTTTGTAATTGCCGACTTTCAGATTGGGTCTGAGTGGACGTCCAGATTGTTGGTGATGAAGTTTTTTCTGTTTCTTAGTTTTCCTTTGGTGGACGCCCCTTCCCCACGGAGCTTGGCCTTACCGGGTTCAGCTGTGCTTACTGTGAAACTCTCAGTCCTCAGCGCTTCCAATTGCTGTTCTCCTTTTGGGGACGGGACCAGCTGAGCCTGACTCAAAAGGCACCCAGTCGCGTATACTCCGTACTGAGAAGCGCTACTCCGTACTGAGAAGCGCTGCGCTGGGGCGCCAGCAAAACAGCTGCGCAGGCCAAAAGGGTCGCGCGACCTGTGTGGCTCCTCCGCCAGGAATCTCCCAATTTGTGGGCCACAGAAATTCATCTGAAATTGCGGCGTCCACTCGCTCTCTGTGCTTTCACTGGCAGCTACAATCCTGAGCTGTTGTTAATCGGCCATCTTGGATCTCTCCGCCCCGTGATGAAGTTTTTTCTGGTTCTTAGTTTTCCTTTGGCGGACGTCCCTTCCCCGCACAGCTGGACCTTCCCGGTTCAGCTGTGCTTACTATGAAACTCTCAGTCCTCAGCGCTTCCAATTGCTGTTCTTGTGGGGATGGGACCAGCCGAGCCGGACTCAAAGGGCAACCCATCCCATATACTCCGCGCCGAGAAGTTCTGTGCCGGGGCGCCGGCAAAATAGCCACGCCGGCCAAAAAAGGCGCGCTGGTGACCCGTGTGGCTCCTCCGCCGGGAATCTCCCAGTCTGTGGGCAACAAAAATTCGTCTGAAAGTGCAGCGTCCACTCACTCTCTGCGCTTTCACTGGGAGCTACAATACTGAGCTGTTGTTAATCAGCCATCTTGGATCTCTCTCTCTTTTTTTTTTTTTTGAGACTGAGTTTCGCTCTATTGCCTAGCTGGAGTGCAGCCTCCTGGGTTCAAGCGATTCTCCTGCCTCAGCCTCCAAAGTAGCAGAAATTACAGGCACCCAGCACCATGCCAGGCTAATTTTTGTATTTTTAGTAGATTCAGGGTTTCACCACATTGACCAGGCTGTCTCAAACTCCTGGCCTCAAGTGATCTGCCCACCTCAGCTTCCCAAAGTGCTGGGATTATAAGCATGAGTCACCATGCCCAGCCTATTCTATGATTTTTAATATGACTAAAATAAATTTATTTTTTGTTTATTGGAAAGAGAGCAAAATTTCTACCCAACTTCCATATGAGTAGAAATTCTCCCACCAACATTTTTGGACAATTAGTACTTTACATTTATATGAGTAAGTCTGCTTCTAAGCTCTAGCAATCTATTTGTTCCTTCTTGCACAATAAAATACTGTTTAATTACTTTATCTTTAACATGAAACTTGATATCTGTTAAGATGTATTTTCTCTCTTTATTCCTCACAATATTAATTAGCCCTTCCATTGTACTCTTGGAATTATGTCAAGTTACAATAGAAAACCTAGTTGAAATTTTTATTTGAATTTTAATTAACTATAGATTAATTTTAAGAATTCATCTTTATAATAATAAATTTTCCCTTCCATAAATAAGCAATAATTTTTGTTCTTTTTAAAAACTCATATTATTTTCTCTAATAAAGTTTTTTCATAAAGTTGTTATCCATCTATTGTCATTTTTTCCTAGGTACCATTATGATATTTATTGTGATTAGAATAACATTTTTAAAATATATTTTTAATTGTTTATTGCTGTTGATATTTGTATACTAAACTTAAAATTAGCAATCTTTCTTACTAGTTTTAAAACAAACATTTGTGATATTTAAAGATTACATTATGTGGACAAATATATGTGAATAATGATGACTAACTCCCTTGAAAATCTTTACACTTCATATTCCTATGAGTGTTATGCTTTTGGTAAGACCTCAATACATTGTTAAAAATACAAGTTTTATAGTTAGCTTATCTTGTTCTTGCCTTTAGTAAGCATTAGAGAATGCATGAACATTTTACAATTCAGTGTCGTACTTGCTGTATCTTTCAGTAACATTGAATATATACATACGTGATATTCCCCTATAACAAACCTGAATATGTACCCCCTGTAGCTAACATAAAAGTTGAAATTATTTTTTAAAAAATATAATCGTGAAAATAGAATAGGGAAAAGACTTATATAAAAATAGGAATTTAGAATAAACTTAAAAAGAGTGTATCGATAGATACACACAGAAGAGAATTAAACTTTTTCATGATAAATGTTACTAATTGTTTTTCTCTCTAGTGACATAATCATACAAATTTTATGCATTGTACATTGTTGGTCTTTAGCTGCTCTATCATATCCTACCTTTATCAGATCTGAAATCAAGTTACTTATACTATTTGTATTTTTAAAAATTTTAATCTAATGCTATAGCTTCTACCCAGAGAGAGATGATACAGTGATTATAACAGTAGTGAACATCTTCATTATACCTATTTTAAAATTTTATTTTTGTTTGTTCCACAATCTTGCCAAATTGTCTATCTACTCTCCTCAAAGAAGGAAATGTTTCTGATTATATTTTCTATTGCTTTCATGCTTTCTCATTGCACACTTATGCTTGTAACATTAATATTACTTTAATACTACTTTGCTTCCACATCCTTTTGTTTACTTTGTTGCTCCTTTTATAATTTCTCGAATTACATATATTAAAAAGAGATTCTCACCATGCTGTTGATTTGCATTTCCCTGATGATTAGTCATATTGAGCATTTCCTCCTACACCTGCTGGCCATTTGTATGTCTTTTTTTTTTTTTTATTTGAAAAAATATTTATTTAGGTCATTAGCCTATTATAAAATCAAATTATTTGTTTTCTTGCTATTAAGTTCCTTATATAGTTTAGACATTAGCCCTATCAGATATATAGTTTGCAAATATTTCTCCCATTCTGTATATGGTCTCTCCACTCTGTTGAGTGGATTTTTTTTTTTTTTTTCTGTGCAGAAGCTTTACAGTTTGATTTTATCTCATTTGTTTATTTTTGCTTTTGTTGTCCATGCTTTTGAAGTCATATCCAGAAAAGCATTGCCCAGACCAGTTTCATCAAGTTTTCATAGTTTGGGGTGTTACATTTAAATCTTTCATCCATTTTGAGCTGATTTTTGTATATACTGAGAGATAGGAGTCTAGTTTCATTTTTTGCATTCCCCAATACCAGTTGTTGAAAAGACTGTTTTTCCTCATTGTATATTCTTGGCACCTTTGTTGAAAATGAGTTGACTGGAAATGTAGATTTATTTCTAGTCTCTCTATTGTCTTTCATTACTCTATGTCTGTTTTTATGTCAGTATCATGCTGTTTTGGTTATTATAACTGTCATGTATTTTGAAGTCAGGTAGTGCCAAGCCTTCAGCTTTGTTCTTTTTGTTCAAGACTGCTTTGGCTATTAGGGGTCTTTTTGGATCCACACAAATTTTAGATTTTTTTTTTATTTCTGTGAAGGATCTAATTGGTATTTTGATAGAGATTGCATTGATTCTGTAGATCACTTTGAATGATATAGACATTTTAACAATTTTAATTATTCTAATCCATGAACAAATATGTTTGTATCTACTTTCTTTCATTAATGTTTTATAGTTTTCAGCATAGAGATTTTTTTTTTACCTCAAGTTTATTCTTAATCTAAGTATTTGTTTTAGCTATTTTAATAAGATTGTTTTCTTGACTTCTCTTTCAGTGGGTCCTGTGTTAGTATGTAGATACAGGTTTTGTGTGTTGGTTTTGTATTCTGCAACTTTTCTGAATTTATTAGTTCTAACAATTTTTGGTGGAGTCTTTAGAGATTTCTATATATAAGATCATGTTATCTGTAAACAGCGACGATTTAACTTCTTCCTTACAATTTGGATGATTTCTATTTCTTTCTCTTGCCAACTGCACCTGTCTTTCTGATAATAGCCCTTCTTCCGCTGGAATCACTATTATCAGAAAGACAATAGATATTAAGCACTGGGGAGGATGTGGAGTAAAGAAACTCCTTGAAAACGTTGATGGTAATGTAAATTGGTACTGCCATTATAGAAAACAGTATGATAGTTTCAATAAAATTTAAAATAGAACTACCATATGATCCAGCAATCACACTACTGAGCATATATCCAAAGGAAATATCAGTATGTTAAAGAGATATCTTCACTTGCATAGTTATTTCAGCATTATTCACAATAGCTAAGATATGAAGTCTACTAAGTGTTTATCAACAGATGAATGGATAAAGGAAATGTGTTATATACACACAATGGAATACTATTCAACTATAAGAAAGAAAGTCTGCCATTTGTAACGACATGGATGAACCTGGAGGACACTATGTTAAGTGAAATAAGCCAGACACAGAAAGACAAACACCATATAATCTCACTCACAAGTGGAATCTGAAAGAGTTGATCTCATAGGAGTAGAGAGTAGAATGGCAATTATGGAAAATAGTTAATGGAGAGAGGAGGTTGGGAACATGTTGGTCAAAGGACACATATATACAGTTAGATAGAATTAATAGTTCAAGAGAACTATTGTACAGTGTCATGAATGGTGCAAAGTTAGAGATAACAAAGTCTATGCATGCTTGTGTCTTTCCACAATGGAGGGTTTTATTGATGTTATTTCAATGACAAAAGCCACGAGCTACATGGAGCTCCCAAGAAGAAAATTCTCTTTAGTAATTACCATTCACTCAGTAATCAGAGCCACCAGCACGCAGGCTCAAGCCACTCCACAAGTCAGTCAGTTTTGCAAACCATACTTAATAGAATATTTAATCTAATATAAATATTATAGGTTAATTATTCCACAACAAACAAAGTAACATTTAACATCAAGAGGAAAAAGAGATCAGAGAAAGGGTTAACAAACCATTCCAGGGGAAACTAAGAAGACAAAAAAAGTCCTGGTCTGGGCTGGGCAGTCCACTGTTCTTGCAACAAAGAGTCTATGAGATGGTAGTACCTTTGGAGGTAGATGCCAAATTCTTTTTCTGGGGGGTCGAAGGGGAGCAGGGGACACAGTCTTGCTTTGTCACCCAGGCTGAAGGGCAATGGTGTGATTTTGGCTCACTGCAACCTCTGGCTCCTGGGTTCAAGCTATTCTCCTGCCTCAGTCTCCTGAGTAGCTGGGATTACATGCACGCCACCATGCCTGGCTAATTTTTGTATTTTTAGCAGAGATGGGGTTTCACCATGTTAAGCGGGTCTTGAACTCCTGACCTTGTGATCCACTGGCCTCGGTCTCAAAGTACTGGGATTTCAGGCATAAGCCATTGTGCCCGGCAGCAGATGCCGAAAATTATTTGTTTTTTGTTTGTTTTTGTTTTTGAGACGGAGTCTCACTCTGTTGCCCAGGCTGGAGTGCAGTGGCACTATCTCGGCTCATTGCAACCTCCACCTCCCGGCAAGCGATTCTGCCTCAGCCTCTCAAGTAGCTGGGATTACAGGTACACCCCACCACGCCTGGCTAATTTTGTATTTTTAGTAGAGATGGGTTTCACCATGTTGGCCAGGGTGGTCTTGAACTCCTGACCTGAGGTGATTCACCTGCCTCGGCCTCCTAAAGTGCTGGCATTACAGACGTGAGCCACTGCGCCTGGCTGGCAGGTGCCAAATTCTTATCATAAGTGACTGCAAGAAGATATCATTTAAGATGGCCATTTCAAGCTGCGGAGGCTTGGTCTTTTATAGCCACAGAGTCCTCTGGTGAGAACTTGGAGTGGAAGAGTGTCCTTGTTTGGGTCCCTATCTGGTTGGATGCAGTCGTTATCTATTTTATTTGCTTATTAAACAAAACATCTTATCCTTGTTGGCAAAGTGCCCTATGAAATATAAAATGGAATCTTTTTCTAAGATGAGTTAGTTATGTCAAGGGTGCTCTATATGTACGGCATGGTGACTACAGTTTATGAAGTTACGTTGTATTCTTGTAAATGCTAACAGAGTGGATGAGTTAAGTGTTCTCCTCACAAAAATGATAGCGATGTGAGAAAATGTACTTGTTAATTAACTAGATTTAACAATTCTACAATGTAAATACTTCAAAATATTATGTTGCATATAATACAAGAAGAAAATTTGCAAAGTGGTGAGCTAAATGTTTGGGGCTAAATATTTTACTTTCAAAACTTTCTTTACTAATTTCCTCAAGTTTTCGTTGTTATTGTTCCTGGGTTCAGAAAGTCATAGCAAACAATTGTCACAGCTGCCCTGGGACTTATATAGAAAGTCTAGGTAAGAGAAATCTCAAGAAGTTTTTTGGATCCACAATGATCTTTAGAAAAAGGATTAAATGGAAACAGAATAAAGAGAACACTAGATGTGTGTATGACTTAAGCAAGCCTTATTTTGGTTAATGAAAAGCATTTTTTTTACTATATGGTCATTCCCTTTCTTTTTCACCATCAGAATGTTCAGAGCTAGATGACAAAGTCCAGGGTATAGATCCGTAGGAAGTGGCCAAAGTATAGTATTTTAGGTTGTTTCTCATCTAGAACTTAAAATGCAAGGATCAAATGATAAATATTCAGATCTATCTATAACTATGTTATAAATAATTATAATAAATTAAAATAAATACTATAATTAAATATTATAAGAAATTAAATAAGTACTATAGCTTCTGTCTTTTCAATCTACCCTAGTATACTAAGCATTACCTAACCCCCCAAAACTGACTACAATTAATCATCTGTAATATCACATTCAGATGTTTAATAACCCTATTTGCCACAGTACACTGACAGGCTAAGGATGGGGATTAGTTAACACACTTTATGTAAGTTATCATTTTATTTTTAAAATTTAATCATAAGTTTAATACCTAGTACTAAGTAAACTGGGACTGTGCTTTTGTTAATATATACATTTTAAAATATCACTTAAGACAACAACCATGCCATATATCAAGGAAAACGTCTAATGGGGTTATTTTTGCAACTGATAGTTTGAAACTTCATGGTAAGTTTGAAACTTCATGGTCGCTAGTTAACTAAAACACATATTAAGACATTTCTAGGCAAAAGTTATTAAAGTACATTAGATTAAAGTACATTAGAACATTAAAAGATTAAAGTACATTAGAACAGACAAGATTGGGTGCATTCAGGGTCCAGTTTGCAGTGGCTCAAGCCTGTAATCCCAGCACTTTGGGAGACTGAGGAAGGCAGATCACCTAAGATCACAAGTTCAAGATCAGCCTGGCCAACATGGTGGAACTCCATCTGTACTAGAAATACAAAAGTTAGCCCAGTGCGGTGGTGGGGCCTGTAATCCCAGCTACTCAAGAGGCTGAAGCAGGAGAATCGCTTGAACCCAGGAGGCAAGAGGTTGTAGTGAGCCAAGATCACACCATTGCTCTCCAGCCCAGAATCAAGCGAGACTCTGTCTCAAAAAAAAGTGTATTAGAACAGATTGATAAAACTTATTACCATTGAGAGGGATACTCCTCTCTTAGCTTTGTGTAATTTACATATTTGCTAATGAGGCTTCTTAAATCATCATCCACATTATTGATCATATTCTAATGAAGACAAAGTGTCTCTTACTCACTTGGTGTGTGTCATTTAGAAAGTTTTCCAATATTCAGCTGTTTTCAGAATTCATCACATATTTTGAATAATTGCAATTACTGATCCAGGGAACACAGTGAATCTTATCTTTCTTTTATGTAGTAAGTCTCTTATCTTCTGAATATATTTTGTTTTCATATTAAATAAATCTAGTTAGGATTAATTTTCTTTTATATGAACATATTCACTGTTCAGATGTGTATTATTAAATGCCCCTTGCTTTTCTGTAATTCTCACAGTTTTGAATCTTTAGCAGGAGCAAATTGTCCCCATGGGATTATGATAATCTTTATCTATAAACTATTTTTAACAATAATAGTACATGCTTAGTTCATAATTGACTCATGTCCAAAACAAACAAACAAACAAAAAAATCATGTAGGTTTTGCTATACAGATTTTTCTCAAACCAAGTCTTCTTTATATTTTATTTGTATAAATTATACTATTTGAATTTAAATAGAAGATTTATGCATTTTGATGTAATATTTTTGATGTAGAGACTAAATATTACTTTATATTATCATTGATGATAATGCACTAAAGTAGTAAATACAATTTAGAGGTTCATATTATCCATATATTTGAAAAGTTAAGTCATCATAGATGTATCACTTAATTTCAATTTCTTAACTGTAAAATGGGACTATTAACAATTTATCTACACCAAGAGATAACCTCAGGTAAAATAATTCATGGAAAAATATTTTTAAAAGAATATAAATAAGTTGTAAAGCTTAAAGATTTTTTAAATATTCAAAATCAGGAGTCAAAGCAGCTCTTTTCTGTAAAGGATCATGCAACAAATATTTTAGATTTTGTGGGACATATACTTATATTCTCCTCTCTCTTTTTTTTTTTTTTTTTTAAACAACCTTTAGAAATCTGAAAACTATTCTTAGCTTTCGGGCAGAGCAGTTTGGCCTGAGGGATGTAGTTTGCTGACGTGTTTTTGAGTATCTCCTTTCTAAGTTGCTTATTTATTAAATCATATTGTTCTGAGTTTTTAAAATTTAAAGCAAAACACAGTTGTACTGTACAATCTTTATTCTAAAATATTTACACATCAAGTCTTTATGATATGCAGCTTTTTTAAAAACGAGAGCAAAAGGAGCAAGTGAGTTTAGAAAGTATTTTTCTTAATTAAGATTATTTATTCACACAACAAAAATGAGAACCAATCCCCAAAGAGCCAAATTTCTGTAGCTTGCTAAAGAAAAATGGTCCTACGGGAATCAGTAGATGGAGCATTCAGAGTGGGGACCTACATGTAAAAGCCTTCAATGAGATCTCTATTTCTAGTCATATCTGGTTTTGTTTATTTATTTGTTGTTTGTTTTGCCTTTCAAAGAACTATGCAAGATCCTAAATTGCAGCCATCTGTGTCCTTCTCTAAATTAGAGAAGCAACTTTTCTCTCTCTCTGCCTGGTATATGATGTCTGACTGACTGAACCCTTGCTAAGAGTTGATAAAGCTCTTCCTCACGGTTAATCATCTATTTAATTGATCTAATCCCTCTTTCTGCCTTATTTGTGCCTGGCCTGAATAAAAGAATAATTTAAGCTTCTCTGTGATGGATCCAGAAAACTCACTATAAAATAGGTATTACTTTACCTTAAAATCAAGACAATAAAGATACTAAAAATATATTCTTCTGGTGAGATTAAGAATCTCATATCATCACTTTCCATACAAGTAAATATTCAATAGGGTTTCACAATTCTGTCAATAATCAGCTCTTATCCAGGTATTAGACAAATTCAAAGAAACTGCGTTTCTTGCTTTTCTCATGGTTTTAGAGCTAGACAGGATAGAATTGTCCCAGATATAGATTGCAGAAGCTTGCGAACTATCCAAATATGCACAATTTACACACTGAAAATGACTCAGAGTAAAACAGTAGGAGTCATAGTTCAAAGAAACTATTCTTGTCTTCTGGGGGAAAATTTAGAACATAAAAACTTGAGGGGCATTATAAAATTTAATAATTAATGAGTTAACATATCTTTTAATTCAAACTGTTTAGCATTTTAAATAAATTTAAGATTTAAAAATTTATAACTTTAACTTAAACTTTCCAAAGTGTTTTACCTAAAAAGCCTTTGAGACAATCCAACAAGGAATTTGAATTTTTCCTGGCTCTGTTCTCATGGTCACATAACCTCTGACTTCAGTGTCCCTGTCTGTCCCTGCCACATCATTATTTTTAATGATTAAATGGCAAAACTGATTCATCTAGAACCTCAGGTAAAGTAGGTGGTCAGTTAATATCTTGCCCCACTTCCCTCTTGATGTCATCATCTGAAAACTCATATATAATAATTACTTTTGGTTTGGGGGAAGATAAGAAAATTGGAATGAAAAAAAAATTTCTTTAGTGAGGAGAACATTGGGTTGGTAGCTAGAGACTCCTGCTTATATATATTTTAGTGCTGATACTTGCTGTCCTTGGGAAGATAAACATTCAATCTCTGGCTGTAAATTTAAGATGTTTGACGAGATACTATCTGAAATACATTTTCCTGATTTTATTATTATTATGGTATATTACCTTTTGCATGTTCAGGGCTACACTCTCAATCCAGCAGGTATATGTTCAAATTCTGGAATTGTGGGTTAGTAATAAATTATCTTATTAAAAAATTCAACTTTTGTACACTCTGATTACTTATTTTCCCTTAATTTCTGTTCTCTTCCTGAAATAGTTGAAATAATATCTTATTATTGTTTAACAAGCATATTGCACACATGATGGTGTTCTGATACCTGATACATGATATATATGATGCATATCAAGACAAAACTCAGGTATTCACCCTAGACTCCTTCCGCACCCTAACTCTCTCCAAACATATTAAAGGGGAGGAATAATCCTCATCACTGTGCCAAAACACCTGACAAGAAGAAACATTCTAGGAGTTAACATAATCTTTAGGAAACAGATTTGGCACACAATTCCAGTATCCCTAACAGACATCACTAATAGATGCTAGTGGAAGTTTCATCTACCAGATGAGGTCTCCCAATACTCCCCCAGACAGTGTTCCAGAAGGAATGTTAACAATCCAAGGCATAAGGGGATAAAACCCAAGTTTATTCCCACTCCACAACATACGCAGCAGGCCACGGTAAGGAGTACCCTAGTGAAAGGAGTAAACTATAGTCCTCTAGCTATGAAAAATGGTCCTGAAATAAACCTGGCACAATCACTTCATTTTACGATTGTAATAACTTGGGTTCAGTGAATTTAAGCTATTTACCCAAAATCTAATAAATAGTGGGACAGAGAGTAGAATTCAGCTGTCTCTATTTTTCAGTCTAGGGATCTCTTAATAGTTTTTGGATAAATGCTATTGCCCTTCTTGGGGCAGCAGCACTACCATGTCCTTCAATGTAGCAGTTCAGGGGAGTAATGAAGAAACATCACCCATGTGGCCAGTAAAAGGAAAAGCCCCTGGCCTTAATGCCCATTAACACCATGATAAAATGAGCAATTACTCAGTAAAAATGCTTTTCTTTCAAGGATCTAAAACTATAATTACATTTATAATAAAAATAATTAAACTTATTAATGTCATCTGCTCAACATCCTTAGCTATAATTCTTATATTTTAGTCAATCTTTGATGATAAATTCCTATAATCACCCACTGTTCATTAGAAGCAAAAATAACCAGAGGCTGGGTGCAGTGGCTCATGCCTGTAATCCCAGCACTTTGGGAGGTCAAGGCAGGAGGATCGCTTGAAGCCAAAAGTTCAAGACCAGCCTAAACAACACAGGGAAACCCTGTCTCTACAAAAAATTTAAAAATTAGCTCGGCATGGTGACACATGCCTCTAAGCCCGACTACTCCAGAGGCTAAGGTGGGAGGACTGGTTGAAGCTGGAGGTCGAGGCTGCTGTGATTGTGCCACTGCACTCCACCTGGGAGAGAGAGTGAAATCCCAACTCAAAAAGAAAAAAAAAAAAAAAAAAGGAACTGGAACATTGCTTGATAAAACCAAGGTTCAGTGAGAAAATGTGACTTGCTCAAAATCACACAGCTTATCAGAGGAAGATAAGTAACAAAACCCGTTTTGTCACTTTGATAAGCTGTGTGTCAGCTTTTGTGTATAAACACGTATCAACTTTCATGTAGGCATCTACTGATGTGCTCCAGAAGGTCCTGACACTATTTTGACCATCAGAAGCAAGCTGCATCTCAAGACATCTCACTCAGCATGTGAGAATCTATGCAGTAGCCAATGAGCTATGAGGAATGGAAAAAATTAAACCCACTCATAGGTGGTATTTGAATAAAGTCCATTTCTTTGTTAATACCCTTGATGTATATATCTCTATATACCCAGTGCCTAGAGGTAGCAAAATTCCTATATGGCATCAGTAAATATTTGTTTAAAAATCTAAGGGTTTTCTTCATTTACTCAAAAAAGTTAAGTTAAAAAAAACATCACATTCTGGGCAATAGCCAGTCATCCAAGAATTTATATCAATTTTTCTTTATGGAAATAAAAAAAGAGTATTAATAACAAATAATCTTGTGTAGTTATTTATGATAGTGACACGTGGACAGCTGAGGTCTATTCCTGGCTTATGCCTACTTTCAGAATATAACTCACTTATGCTGTCTGCACCTTAATATCCAGATCAGTGAAGTAAAGGATTTTTTTGAGAAGATAATTTATGAAGTTCAATGGCCCTTTTTTTCCCAAATGTATGGAATTGTGAGGCAAGGAAGATAAACTACAGCTCATATATTCTTAGAACTGTCCACAGGATAAATATTCTTTATCATGACCTATGGCCTTAAGAAAATGAATCAAAGCCCATCGTATATTTATCAATTAATTTAGAATTGTTTATTTCTACCTCCTATTAATATTTAATTTCTACATTTGTTGGATATGAGGCTTTTCTGATCCTGACCCTTGCCAACCCTAATTACAAGAAGGGGGAGATTATGTAGGTCTAGAATGTCATTAAATAATGACATTCAAGGGTATGCTGTTAACTTCACACTTCTTCAAATACAAAAGGCATTTAAACTTGAATCCTTCCACTCCAGTGACAATCTTTTCTAATTCTACAAACCTCCGATGAACAATACATTACCACCATGACCACTGCAGCTTTAACTTTATTTTACATCTGCTTTTTTCCTAATGTCAGATCCAGAGCTTACACGCTGGTTTTTCTCCAAACTTATGAGCCTCAGGGTTCAGAAAGGTGTTGGTCAGTCCCCATAGATCACTGCAATTGTCTAGCCAACTTTATGAGCTCTGGAGCCTCTCCTTGCACAAAGTCCTAGACTAGTGATAAATGACTTACATTTTATCTGCTGAGTACTTTGGTTTTATATTCCCAGTTCTAGCTTTACAGATTTTCTTTATTTTATAAGTAGAATTTGTCACTTTTCTTCTTATAAGTCACTGCATTTATGGTGCAACTTACTATAAGTTAATGGGCAGAAGCAAGAAAGAAGTAGGGGTTAGATGTAGCAAGCCTCAGATGAAGTTCATATTCTGTTTTTGCAGCCTGACTCCCTCAAGAAACATCACTGAATCATGAAATGCTGTTCTTTCTCATGTTCTTTTTAAATTTTCATCTTCTATTAACTGCCTAGAGAATTTAGGTCATTGGAGACATTGAGGCTATATGGTGTTTTTTTTTTTTCCTTTTTAGAAATGCCTGGAGGAGAAATATTCTTTGTCTTGACCCTTTGTACATTGATTTCACATCTGACTGCAAACACACTATATCCCAAAATGTTATAATCTTAAGTATGACTTCCAGCTATTATAAATATTTCTCTTTTAAAAACAGTGTTGGTGATATTTTAACTTTTTTTCCAACCAGTTTATATTTTACTAAACACTTTTCCAAGGGCTGGACATACGATATATACAAGAAGGTGGAAATGTCACCCAGAGATGTCTAGCTTGTTGCTGAACTACAAAATTTATTATTTAGAGAGAAGTTTACACTAGACATGTCATCCAGAGAGTTTAGCAATTCTTAGAGAATTTGACCAGATCCAAACAACTACACCAGGGAATTTATCTTCCCTTAAAGGCAGAGATACTAAAAGAAAGTTCAAGAGGTTAATGCCATTATGGGTAATTTCCCCTGCTTGATTCCAATTAATGGTATGGCTATAAAAACCTTTGGGTCACTATTCATATCTGATGACTGAAAAAGAATGGCAATTCCTGACAACTTTTAGTTTATGACACTTTTTCCCATTGAAGCAACAAAATCTTTAACAAAGTGGAATTATCACAAAATGATAATAATACTTAAAGTTTTGTTGCTATCCTAATTCTTGGAGACAGATAATATTGAAAATTCCCTGTACGTTTTTCCTCACTATACTTCACTGTCTACAGTAAGTGGCAATCATGTTTATCAATATATATTATTTTCCACATTGAACTGAACTTGCGAGTTATACAGGTATTGGGAAGCCACTGGGTACAAGACTCTTTTGGAGGAAATGGATTCAAAATGAAAATTATAGAATTCTTATTTTTCAGTGACTCAAAGTTTAGTGGCACAAACAGCTATTTTTACAATACACATCATTTTAACATTAATTCATGCAGTGCCTTTATACTGTGTGCCAGATGCTATATTAGAATCACCTCTTCTCTTAGGAGCATCTCCTGCTTCAAGTACATGCTCTTTGGACTGTGAAGCTAATAGCAGGCACAAACCAATCAATTTTAGCGAGTCACTAAAGGCTTTCGGTAGAAGTTACCTAGCAAGGACTTTAGGCACGTGTAGGCCCTTCTTTCCCCATTCACCTAACTTAAAATGTTTCGACAGAGAGAGAGCTGTTAGTGAAAAAGCCTTGACTTGAGAGAAAGCAGAGTGTATTTGGCTTGAAAGACGTCTGAAAATGCTCAGGGGCAAAGGATTTTTGAGGACTAATCAAAAGTCAGTTGTTGCCACATAGGTTATGAAGCAGAGTTGGAGAGAGCAGCCCATGAGGCCTTGAATGTTAGGCTAAGGAGTGAGGGCATCGGTCTGATTGAAGAGCGTGCGAAAGAAAGCAGTAAGTGTGCTTTAACAACAAAAGTGATCAGGGTAGCAAGAGCCTATGCAATGTCTTGCCTATGAGCTTGTTTTTAAAGCTGGGGATCAGAATACTGCAGCTGCTCCAGCCTGGAGTGAAGCTAACGGCAGTTCTGTCAGAAAGACACATGCTGACCCTCCTTTAAAAAAAAAAATGACATCCAAATCAGGCACAAAATATATTCCCATAGGAGTCCTTTTTAACCTAACATGTGCAAATCTAGATTCACTCAAAAGAAAAGGAGTGCCCCAAGTGATTGATTGCTTGATTGAAGTTTAAAATGATATTTCACTTAAAAAGAAGAATCACAATAGACCCCTTTTCAACACTAAATTATATTTAAGGACACACACACTCTATTCAGAAAGGAGATCCAATGCCACTCTCGCCATTTAATAGTTTTGTGAATATAGACAAACTATTTAACCTCCAGTCTGTCCCTTTAACCCATAAAATGTGAGTAAGTAAAATCTCCAATATTTAATCAATGTTTATGATAACTAAAGATGTGACAACTGCATTGTCAGTTTGGGTCTTCCAGAAAGCAGACACCAAGAAATTAATTGGGGCTGTTACTTCTTAAAGAGAGGAACCTGGGATATGCAGGGGGATCCTCCAGGCTGCAACATGAAAGGACAGAAGGAAGGGAGTTGGGAAGGAAGAGGCTCAATGGTGGTAGAGCTCTGGGGATGTTTAGGCCAGACCCACAGGGATCCTGGGCAGGAGGATGGCCTGAGGGGAGAACAGAGTTGGGCAGAAATGAGCAGGCTCTAGGACCACATTGTATTCAGTCACTGGCTGAGAGCTGACCAGGAAGGGCATGGCCTAGGCTGGAGCAGCTGGCTGGATTCTGAAGGCACTGAAGCTGGAGGCTAACAGCTAACTTCATTCTTCACGACAGATTATGATTATCGTCATCATAATCAACAAAATTGAGATCAAAATCCCCAAACCAAATTACATTTGAAAATGTAGAAGCATTTTGTCCCTAGAGGGACCTAAAAGTTGAGTCCACATCTTGCTTAAATGCACATGTCTATCTTCCTGCTAGTTCATTTTTTAAATTTTATTACTTGATAAGTAAATATGTAGGTTTCCTATTTTATCAGATTAAAAAATATTACTATATTATCTTCTCTGTTAACTTTTCCCCAAGCTCTCCCCTACATAACTGTAACACTTTTCTCCCTACTCCCTTACTGGGGTCATGAGTCACTGTCTTACAATTGGTACATATGGGTATATCTGTCCTTCTTAGCTATAAGTTATATAAAAATAGACTCTGGTCCAAAAAAAATCTCTGTTATCCTCACCAACCATTGCAGAGTGCTTGGCCCACAGTAGAAGCTCAATAAATGTATGTTCAAAAAAGTGATGGTTGTTATTTTTCCAGATATGTCACCTTACTCTGATTCCTGGCAGCAGTAAACCCATGTTAACCAGGTTCTAGTGAGGATATCTGCATAGACAGTATATAGGAAATTGATATAGCCATCCCTGAATAAAACATCTAGGCCTTTTGAGATACATGTTTTATATCTAGTATCTTGGACCAGAATTTTTTTTCCCTGAATTTAGGATTCATGATGCTTCATGAAAAATGGAAGATGAGTTGTTCTTTAGCCATAAAAGAAAATCAAGATTTCCCTTAGAGATTTCTCATTATGGAGAGTGAAATGTAGACCTGTTGCAATATTCCCATGTTGTAATAAATAAATGACAAGCTCAACGGTTAAGTGAAATATGATAGAGAAGGAGCTTAGTGTACACTGGATATTACAGCTGGCTTGACTATCTTGGCACTTAGGCAGATTAGTCAGCAGTGAATGGTGCCACACTTACATGAATCATTCACAGATATTTTGCATCTAAACACAGATATTTAGATATGCCAGTAATTATCAAGACTCTGCATTTGTGGCGCTCTCTTGTCCTTCCGTCCTTAAGTGAAGAATTCCACTTCAAGGATAGAGAAAATAAATTGTCCAATAAGACTTTTAACCTTCAAACAGACTCTTCCACCATTGAACTTCTATCCAAGAAAGACAGTCATTCACTGCACAAGCAAGGCTCTTAATAAAATGTGTTCTTCCAAGGCTTTCACATTTCATATTCCTCTAATTAAGAATATCTGTGAATAGAGATTTCACTCTTATTTTGAACTAGAAATATAGAGATTCAAATGCATACCTATTTCAAGTCTACTATCTTCTATACCATTATTGGGAAGGAAATAGACACAGTTGGAAAAAGTTTGAACAAGTGAGGGGAAATGTTTCTCTCACCTCTCTAAAGCGAAGTTTTAGTTTTCAGAATTTTCAGAGCTCATCAGGAAAGAAGCTAGTGATGAGAAATTGTGAAGCAGGAAAAGCTTTTATTGCCACCTTAAAGATCATTTAGTTATGCTTTCTGTTATTCTTCACAGAGAAGATAAAGGGTTGAGCTGACACAAATTCTTTAATGCAGACATTATCCAAGAGATTAGATCTTGTAACACCTGGTAGTTTAAGTACATCCTAATGACAATGAAACTGCATTCTGTAATATTTTCGGAATAATAGAAGGAAAAATAAATTCTCAAGTCCTTGATTCTGGTGTTGTAATGAAACGTCACACAGAGAAATAGCCGTTTCATTAGATGAGGAGTTGCACTGAATTCTAGCAAGATTATAATTCATTATCTATTATCAGAATATACCAAACATGCTTTAGAGTGACATTGTAATATTTCCTATCCAGTTATTACTATCATTTCTTTATATTAAAATTTTAATAGTCAACTTCCTCTTCTAAGCAAATAAATGCCTGTAATTAGAAACGTGATAAGATTTGAGACTATTTTGGTGTCTTAGATGTAAAGTGCTTTTGGTTGTGATCTTAAAAACTAAATGGTAGCACAGTCTGTGAAAGTATAGGGGGCTTGAAACAGGATATCTGGGTTGAAATCTGGGCTTTATCAGTCATTAGCTGCATAACTTTGATCCAGAGAGATAGTAAATAAGTTTCTCAAAACAAAACAAAAAAAAATACCTGCAGTTCTACTTTATTCAAAGATTACAGTTAGGTTTAGATAAATATCAAAATGCCTGGAAAAAAAATAAATATTTCATCCAATGGGTGTCTTCTCCAAGCACTTTCCTTATAATGAGCTTTACAGTTAACATCAGACAATTTGTCACATTGTCAAAAAATTCAATTCAATTTAATCTGCGATTTTCCATGGAAGATATTTATTTTCACAAAGGTGAAATAAAATTGTTAAACGTGGCATCTGTGGATGACCAAATGAGCATCAGAAAACAGAAATCACAATCACTGTGTTAAGGCTCCCAGTGACTCCATAAGCTACATCTTTCAAATCATCCTTGAGTATTGAAAGTCAACAAAGAAAAGGGGCAACTTTTCAGGCAGAGAACATGTAAAGAATTATACCCAAGGGGGTGTCTCTGCCTCTTCATGCCTCTATAATAGTGGAATACACAGGTCGTTCAATGACATGATGATACTTTTTAAGCATCATTTATATATACTTTAATTTTTTTGTTTATGTTCAGTGGAACCCTCTGACCATTAATTTTTTTGTTTATGTTCAGTGGAACCCTCTGACCATACAGAAGATGATATTTTTTTAAGTATCATTTATGTAATTTTTTTGTTTGATTTTGTTCAGTGGAACTCTCTGACCAGGTGGAAATCTTGTATAACACCAATAACTTGATCAACTTGACAATGCAGTCATAAGATGTTTGGAGGAGGAAATACTAGAGCGATCATTACATGCTAAAACTGAGATAAAACATAATTCAGCAAACTAATTTCAAGGCTAGAAATAAAACTCAGTTCTCCCATACCTAAATTTGGGGATTCACCACCCAAATCTCACCCTGCAATTTTCACAGGACCACATCTAGATGGACATTAACAAAAATAAAAAAAATTGGCAATATCCTTAAAGGATATTTTATGCATATTTTCTCTATTATCTTCAGACATATTTGTTCTCCTGTTTCTGTCTGGTAGATTAAAAGCCATTGCTAAGTGTCCATAGCCTATGCCAGTTTTCCCACAATCAAGGCAAGACTTTTCTGGACTTGTTAATTGGAATACCTGTTAGATCAGGTAAGTTTTGATTTCATTGGCAAATAAATACCAGTCAAATTTTACATAGATAATGGACAACAGTTTGAAATAACACTTTTTAAGATTCAGTGAAGAATATAACAACAACCTATTATACTCAGTAGTCTATAATCCCCACCAATAACTCAGCCAAACCAGTATGTTGTTATATATTGAACCAGATTTTATTACTCCTCCATCCCTATCCCCTCCTACAGAGAGGAACTACAGTATCTTACACTGAATTTTAATTTAATATGGTGCCATCAGCCCATATAGAAGAATGCTATAGGGAACTGCTTTATGGAACTTACCATGGTTACTGCAAAGATGTTCTGAATATTGTTGAGAATGCTATGCATTATATTATATAGTGTCTTTGCTGAGCCCCCTCAGAGAATACCCCACCTCATTTGGCCATCTTTTCTTCAATAGTTTGTTTTGATATTCTGAATACCATGAATGTCACAGCTGATTACATTTTTTCAACATGGGTTGCTGAAAATTTTAGAAATAGTAGCAAGTATATAAAACTTTCTGAAAGTATATTTCTATTTTGCCTGTTTCTGGTTCTACATAAGGTTGCTACTTTTGTTATTTTTCTACTTTCTCACCTATTTCTAATTATATGCTTTGATGTATTTTAATATCCTCATAAGCTATCTTAAATCCCTTTTTGGAACAAAGTGAGGAATAAATAAATACAACTCTGAGCTATTTCCTATGTTCAGAATAAGATAGGAGAGTGAATATTCATAACATAAAATCAAGTTTTCTTTAAATAGAGTCTGTATCAAAAAAATTGGGCTTTTTACCTCTCTGTTGGCTTACACACCACCTCCTCTTTCCTTAGTAGCTCAGTAAGGGCATTAATTTACATTTTTCCTCATGACTATCCCAGTGCTGATACAGTAGTAGGTATTTTATCTCTTTTTACTTAGAATCAACCTATCTCTGAAGATTGAATGATCTTTCCAAAGCATCACAAATTCATCTACAGAGAAATTTAGCACTGTCTTGGATCACAAGTGAAATACCAATACTGTCACTATTTTTATTTTCCACATACGTTTGACTGGGCCAAGATAATGAAGGATACAGAAAAAAAAATGGAGAAGTATTTAAGGAAAAGTAAATGGTTTAGCTAATTAGATTATGTGTGTATGTGTGTGTATTGGGGTGGAGGAGTTAGAACCAGCAAGGCTGGAAATGGTCAAAACTATCTTTAGAGGGCTTAATGGCTTGAAGTGGAAAGCTAGGAAGAAAGTAAGAACAGGAAAGTAAAAAAAAAAAATAATTGAAAACGAAGTGAGAAGCAATGGGCTTACTTCCTCCCTCCCTCCCACCTTTCCTTTTCTCTTTGCTTCCTTCTTTCCTTTCCTTCCAAATAATGAAAACAGAACTGAGAATTTTTTTTTTTTTTTTTTTTTTTTTTTTGTGACAGAGTCTCACTCTGTTGCCTGGGCCTGAGTGCAGTGGTACAATGTTGGTTCACTGCAAACTCTACCTCCGGGGTTCAAGAGATTCTCCTGCTTCAGCCTCTTGAGTAGCTGGGATTACAGGTGCCTGCCACCATGCCTGGCTAATTTTTGTATTTTTAATAAAGATAGGGTTTCACCATGTTGGTTAGGCTGGTCTTGAAATCCTGACCTCAGGTGATGTGTCCACCTCAGCCTCCCAAAGTGCTGGAATTACAGGCACTAGTCACTGTGCCTTGTTTGAGAAATACTGAATAAAATTATTCTTTGGAGTCTTACTTCACTTGATCAGATTGACAATCAATGTGAATAACTCTACTTTCCATGATTTCACGTATTGCTATTTATTAAAAGGTTTTCTGTGGTTTTGTATATTAAAGTATTTTTAGCAGTTACACTCTCTTGGCACACAGATCATTGCTCATACATCTATTATAAGAGTAAAATTGTTGCCCTTTATATATCTGCTTATATTTTATCTATCAGATTCTGAATGTCCTGAGGGCAGACCATTTCCTTGTTTATACTTATCTTCCAACACAGTACCTAGCTCAACCTAAGCCTCTGTTGAATACCATAATTTGCTGTAAATTGGCCCTATTTTCAAAGGTTATAATTGGGGGCGGTGGGAAACACTCAAGCAATAAAACAACTAAGGTTGAAAAGAGTACTGAAATGGATAGTAGTGAATAAGTCTATAAGAGTATCACAAACTAAGAGAAGTCAGTGGGGTAAAATCACACAGGAGGCTCCCTGGAAGAGACATGATATGTACTAGGAAGAGAAAATATTTACAGAAAAGCAAACAGGCTTCCACAGCATGAAGAATACATTTTGATCAGTCTACTGCTCTGCTTTTATCAGTATAAAACCTCTGGTATATTTTTATCCGTATAAAACCTATTTAACAATTCACCGAAATTAAGAGTGTAGCTAAAAAACATACTTCATGTGCCAGGCCCTATGCTAGCCATTAAAAACACACACCAACAAGACAGACTGAGGCCGAGCTTACAAGTTAGTGGTATGTACGAAGAAGCAACCAAGCAATGAAAATACAGCATGAGAGCTACTGTGAAGCAAGTTTAATGTTGCCTAGCAGTATCTGGGAAAGGTCTTCAACTGGAGACAAGAACAGGCTTCCCTGAGTAACACACTGTTTAGTGGAGACCTGCAGATACAGGTCAACATGGACAGGAGCTATCACATATAAGGATCAACATGCAAGGAGATATCAATAGAGGCAAAGAGAACTCATTTCACCCGAGCAGCCCGCAGTATAGGAGACAAAAGATTAAGTGCGTGGCTATGAAATGGTGTGGTACTGATCACAGAAGTATGCCACGGATGTGCTATGGAAACACAAAACAGTAAAGCAGAATGTAGGCCGGGGTAGTGATAGGGAGAAAAGGCTTCTTCCAGGCTGGAAAAAGAGAAGGAAAACAGAAGACCAGCAAAAAAATGCGGCTGATAATGTAGGAACAACCCAAACAAAAAGAACTTTATAAACCTTATAAGGAGTTTGACATTTATCCTAAGAACAGTCATGAACAATTGAGACTGTGAGGAAAAGAGTAATGCAGAAAAAGTAAAATTAAAGTAAAATAACAATAAAGTCAAGGACAGAAGAATTTGAATAGATTAAATTTTCCAGAATAAAGCACTATGAAATTAGGAGAGTGAAATTTGATTTTGAAAGCCATTGAGAGACAGGTTAAACAATTTTTGGATCTCTTACCAAAAGACTCTAGAGAGCGGTGACTTGTTTACTAGCAAATACAAACTACAGTATGCTTCAGGAACAAATTAGCCTCTAAATCTGAGGGACTCCGCAAAACAGATGTTTATTTCCATTCGTCTATCACATATTGTCATGTACTGTGCAAGGTCATTCAGGGACCAGGCTCTTCACCTTCAAGATGCATCGGGTAAAAAAGAAACCAATAGAGGTAGCATACTGGCTCCCCCGTGCTTCCATTGAAGTTCCCGAATTTGCTCTCACCAATAGCCCATCATCCAGAACTAATGTTGACCTACCTAAATGCAAAGGACCTGGTAGATTTGGGGGAGCATATGAAATACTAGTTGAGAACAACTTTCCCTGTTGCACCATGCAATGAAGACATCAAGAATTACCCTTGGGTACAAGAAAGAGTGGTGGGTGGGAGAGAAATCATAAGAAGATTGATTAGAAGCAAGACATTATCCAGAAAAAGTGTGCAACAATGAGTGAGAGATGGAAAGATGGTGCATCTGGGAAGGAAAAAATGAACAATGATACAGACTTTTATCAGCATAAAACCTATTAAACAATTCACTGAAATAAGAGGGTTGCTAAATAAGCAGCATTTTAATACACTGCACCTTTACTTTTTTTCAATGCAGCTCTCTACAGATACAGATTTTTCTTCCACGAATCAAATGCCCATTTCCTGAAACAACTAAATGTCAAAACAGAAAGCTTCATATTAATGGCATGAAGAGAGAGCACCGAATGAGTAGATCAGAGTGCAGCAACCTGAAGCATATCAGAAATGAGAGTTTGAGAATCAAGCTGCTGAGAACAACAGTGCATCATTTGCAATGCACTAAAAGATTTTTGCTCTGTGGGAAACAGAGTTATTAGAGAGGGCAGTCTGAAAATGTACTGTTAGGAGGTTTGGGAGTTGCAGTTTTTGAAGGGGGGATTTACTCTGGTAGATTTTACAATTTATCCATTTTTGGTGGTTGTGATGTATGAGTCACAAGGGTAATACACTTCAAATAAGTTGAAGTAAAGTTAAGCACTTCCCAGTATTTTCTATTAATTAGCTGTGAAAGAAAAGAAAGAAAATTAATGCAGAGACATAAGCTGGTCTTTGAACAAAGAGGGAAATGTTTTATTATCATGATTTCAGCTACAGTCCTTTCCAAAATGTACAAAAAGATCAAAAATACTTAATATAAGCAGGTTAACATTATAAATAGAGCAATGTGATCAGTAGCTTTAATGATATACATATATATAATATATATTATATATATCACTGACCCTCACTCTGCTCCTTGGTTATACATTTTTACTTGCTCATGTTATGTTTGGAGTTGAGCCCACTCACTTCCCCACTGCAAAAGCCCACTACCATGGTCCTATATGTACCACGATGATCCTGAATAACGTTTTCTTTACTATGCTTTTACAAGTGTCACTGAATAATTCTTTAACGGTAGGTAAATCCTTCACACCATTGCTCCATGGAGGACATTGCTAATATCTTTATTATACATATGAGGATACATCTATAAAAGGTAATAGAGTAAAAATTAACATTGATGCTTTTTATCATTATATATTAATATTTATTACACACACACACACACGCAGAATGAAGGGTGGCATGTTAACATGTATATAATAGGACCCAAAATAAGATTCTTAAAAGTATCTAGCCAACCATAAACACTAAGCTGTCTTCTCTAAATAGGAGTATTTACATTTTGCTAACAGCTAAAAGATACATTTGTTTCCCATATCTTAAAAAGAAATACAATATGCTAGTACTTAAGCAAGTTTTTCTTATTTAAATATATTTTAAAAAGAAAACTGAGGATTAGAAAACTATCACAGAATATTTATTGCAGCATTATTTGAAACAATGAAATATGGGAATAACTGAAGAGCATATTAACTGGGAATTGATAATGTAGTGTATTCATATGATAAAATACTAGGCAGCAGCTAAATACATTGAATAGACCTATATCTATCACCAACAGTAGCATGCATAGGAGATATCAACAGAGGGCAAAAGAACTCCTTTCACCCAAGCAGCTTATAGTATAGGAGACAAAAGATTAAGTGTGGCATTGATCACAGAAGTATGAGAGGGATGGGCTGTGATAGCACAACAAGAGAAAGGTACAGGAAAAATATTATAGTGATATCGTAATGTCATGCCCAAGTCAGGTTCTAGCCCATGCTAAGGTTTGAAGGAGTAGGTGGATGAGGAGAAAGAACACTTGGGGGACCATAGGCAGGTGAAAGATTATTTTATTCAGCAGCAGCTCTCATCAACAGCTTTCTTACATTGTCCATCCTATTTTGGCTGCATAGTCCAGTGGCTCCCACACACACAGCTGTGCAGCTGGCTCTCCCTTGCCTTCAGGGTCAGCAGCATTAACTCTCTCCCTCTCTGGGCACAAGTGAGCCAAGCTGTGTCCTGCACTGCCCCCAACCCCCAACTTCCCTCCGCCTTACCCCCCACCCCCATTCATTTGCAAAAACAGCTCTGACTGTTTCTCTCTTTCTCTGGGCACCAACGTGCCTGCACAAAGTAGGCAGCGCAATTATATTTTTTACAGACAACAGGGGCTTAGGGCCAAGGGATGGCCTTTCCATGTTATGGCTACGTGGCTGTGATAACAAGTGGAGTTATACACCTGCACTCTAAACTCGCTAAGTCACTCTGGATGTTTACCTCGGCCTGTCCTTGACCAAAGCACAGTCATGTTTCTTATAAGTAAAAAGATGATAGATTAGTTAGATAAAATAACTCATAGTCCAGAAAAGACTTCATGAAATTTATTTAAATACACAAGTCTAAAGATATGTTGTTGGACACAAACAAAAAAAACAAAGAAACAATAAAAACCCATAAAAATTAGAAGAATGCATTCACAGTACTTAGTACATATGATTTTAAAGAAAAGGAAAAAAATCTATATTATCATTCCTGTTCTGTTTCTTAAACATTCCCAGAAACTCATCCGGAAAGATCCAACTCTGGAGGAGATACACACATACACACACACATTTGAAGAAGTACCTTTAGATGTTCCAGTTAAGATTCAAAATAGGAAGACAGAAATAATATGGAAATGGATTATTGCCAGAGAGAGGTCTGCTTTGGAAATATTTGAGAGTTGTTGTTGTTTTAAGACATCATGAAATTTGAGTGGATGGAATTGCCCTCTGGAGAGAGTGTGTACAGGGAGGGAAGATGCTGGACATAGGGAAAAGATGGGAATTTCTCCTAGGTAAGTAGGTGAGAGAGGGAATCTATGGATAAAGCCTAAAAATGCACTGTCAGAGTCAGAAATACAACCACAAGAAAGCAGCATGTCAAAGAAGCACAAGTCAGAAAGTGCTAAGCAGGTGAGAGAAATTAAAGTCAAAGACCACGAGGAGTTCAGCTAAAGTAAAAACTAATATTGCTCATTAAACTATACCAAGAAAAGTCATCAATGACATTAGTGAGGGCAGTTTCTGGGCAACAATGAATACATAAGAAGTAAGAATATAGGAAGCTGAGGCACAGCTGGGCTAGGAAAGGTAGGCAGTGAATCATAAACTTCTTTTAAGTAGATTCTATGCAAGATAAATAGAGAGATAAGATGGGCTCGATTACACTTTAACAGGAAATCCTTACATAGTTAAAGCTACATTCATAAAATGCTTGTTACTAGTAAGAGTTTGATGATTGAATTGCGAATAAGAATGCCTTTCTTACTGTTAGAAGCGGCTAGAGAAAAGTCTAACTGAAATACTCAGCTACAGTAAACATATTCTCTTAAATTAATGTGCAAAGTTTTTTGCTCTTTAATCTAAACCTTCTACATAACTTCACCTGCAGGAAGAAAATTGGCTCCACCTAAAGTTGGCATTTATTTTTATCAATCACAATCTGCAATTACTATACATAAATAAAATTTTTTGTTTGCTTGTTTGCTTCAGGAAATACACAGCAATGCAAACAGAGAGATGAAAGAAGGTTATAACAATTGAAAAGACAAGGAGGTAATTTACTTTTTTAATCCTAAAGTCAAATAGTCAATCTATTCAGAAAGTACCTTGGAGGGAAGAAAACAGTTCTAAGGCATCAGATAATCTGAGATTTATTTGAATAATTTAGCTCTTTTTTAAAAAAAAAGATCAAGAAGAAAATGTATATGCATGTCTGTGTGCATCTACCTCTATGTCTTTGTCTTTGCTTTTTTTTTTCCCCTCCCCCAAACAAACGGTAGCCAAATGACTCTGGTCAACTTAGATCACAGCTTTAGTGTTTTCGTCATTTACTGTCAGCTGATTGGCTCCTGGATTCACATGTGTTAAAAATGAAAAAAGTATGAAAGGGACATGATACTTTAGGGAAACAGTATTAAAATATGTGACTGAGTATGGTGCAGGGCATTATACTATCTACAGGAACAGAGTATAGCTACACAGGTAAAAGTCCAATATCTGGATAAGGTCAGCCTTAGATTTAGACCTTACCAGACAGTTACTGTCTGTGAGATGATGGTGACAAAGATTATTGGCTTGGCCAAACTTCACTCCAAAACTTAGACCAAATCTTCACCTAGCTCATCTGTGCATTTCCTTGTAAAATCCAGTTTTGATAAAGAGCCCTGATAAGTCATTTTAGCAAGAACTCCTCACCTTGGGTATTCAATCACCTTTGATATCTGATCAGGTGCCTCATCCCTCACCACCCCCCAGATGATGTCTGATCACCCTGGCCTGCCTTCAGCTAGAATCTTGTTAGGTTGGTTTAACCAGAATCTCCCTTAGCTCTGATATTTCCTTTTAGTCATTTTCTAATCACTGACCTTCACCTTGTTCCTTGGCTGTACATTTTTACTTGCTCATGCTGTGTTTGGAGTTGAGTCCAATCACTTCCCACTGCAAAAGCCCACTACCATGGTCCCATATGTACCACAATGGTCCTGAATAACGTTTTCTTTACTGTGCTTTCACAAGTGTCATTAAGTAATTCTTTAAGGGGGAGTAAATCCTTCATGCCATTGCTCCATGGAAGACATTGCTAATATCTTTATTATACATATGAGAATACATATATAAAAGGTAATATGGTAAAAATTAACATTGGTGCTTTTTATCATTTTTGTTTTGGTGGTGATGATTCATATACCAGGCTTTAATTGGCATCTAGAGTCCAGTACATGTGATGATATAAAGGTTGAATAGAAACTAATTTATTGCAGTTAGATATATTTTATAAATGTTTTAAATTGCAAATGCTTACCAAGTACTACAATGATTTCCCAATTTCTTCAAGAAAAAAGTACAAATTGGCATATAATTCCCTTCAGGCTCTAGCTATACCTATTTTCCTAATCACCTCTATTATTATGTTTTATATATGTAGGCATTCACAGGACTGCAAGGAAACAATAAAAATGAATTATAATGTTCTCCACTCCACATCTGCCTCTGCCCGGATTCCCTGCCCTAGAACCAATGTATTCACTTCCTAAGAGTCACTCAGGCCTGCCTGCCAACTGGCCTTGGTCATTGTGCTGCTGTTGTGCAGGTGACCAGCAATAGCTCATACTCTTTCGTTGGTCGGTCCCAAAGTCAAAGCTGTTGCTTCATCTCTTGAAAGTTGCAGTTTCCTCAGCCTCTTCTGAGGACTCTGGATTTGGCAAGGCTGCCAATGCCAATCTAGTTCCCTGGGCAGTCACAGCTATACACATGAAAGCTCTGCATCCGCCCAGAGGGGCTAGATAACATAGCCCAGAAGCATGGTAGAGTTGACCTATAAAACAAGCTTTGCTCAATAAGAGAACAGAGATGAGAACAAGAGGCATAGAAGTTCCATGTAGCTTCCACCCACGTCCAACCTTACTAAGTGACCTACTGGGTCATCTTGTTAAGCTACACACCACTCTGCATTTTCTTCCCAACTTCTTTTTTCTCATCTCCTTTCTTCTCTTATTTATGTTTTCCTAGGATAAACTTTTAAGTTTTCTTTAAGTTCTTTTTTTCTAGAGAATATGGACTAAAATACCAACTCATTTACCATGTCTTAACTTTGACATCGCCTTCAGAAGGAAGTCAGGCTGAATTCTGAAATATCCATTAGAAATAGTGTTTCCTGATCCCCATCAGGGATCCTCCTCCAAATTTGTAGGTGTTTCTTCTAATGCCCCTCTGATCCATGTACCAATGACATTTATAACATGAAGTACACTATAGTAGCATTCCCTGCTTATGTGATACTCTCTTCTAATAGAGTCTAATTTTTTTGTAGGTGTAGACAATAGCTTTTCAATTATATCCCCAATGCTGAACACTCTACCTAATATGCATTCATGAATGAATGTAAGTAAACAAACATATGTTCATTTTTTAGGATCATCAATATTTAAATGAATACTTGGCCAATACATGAGAAACAATTGCATTATTCAATACGATCAGAACATCTGAACCACCACAGAAATGAAATAGTTGGCTCACAGAGCGAGATCTGAGAAAAAACAATAGAGATGGTCTAATCATGATTCACTATTGCTCACACACACCCCATGTGCAAACCAATCCCTACGTAAACACCCAGTGAGTATAAGAATGAAGTGTCACACACTAAATTAAGTTTTTAAAAGAAGAAAGATTGATAGAGAAAGTAAAAAGAAGAAAGTAAAGGGGGAGGGAGGGATGAATGGAGGAAAGAAGGAAGGATATGGGAAGGTAGGAGGGAGAAAGGAAAATAAAAAGTAAGAAGAAAAAAAGGAGCAAGAGAAAATGAATGAGTGTGAATCAATGAATTCAAGTCACAGCATTTGTCTAGACCACAGTAAGAATTTATTCTACTTCTATCTAAATCAGGGCTTTTGTCCCACCTTAATGCCTCTCCACTACCCATGCTAAACAACTTCCTTTTCTGAATTATTCAGAACTAAATGAAAATGTGTTTCCAAATTTACCAGCTATACAAAATATATAGGTAAAATATGTTCAGAGAGAGACAATGTGGAAGACAGCAATATAGCAGAATAGAAAACTGACACAATTAGAACCATGAGGGTTTTTCTTTCAGCAATTGTTTTAGATCTATTCTCCATCCATTGAAAATTATGCATATATCAATTTCCAACTAACCTCTGCTTTCTAGGAAAAAAGATCAATTATAATGTCACACTACTATACCCCACGGCCTTGTCATCTCTTTGCCATAGTAAAAAAGCACTAAACTTAAAGCAAAATTAAAATTAAATATCAGAAACATCTTCCTTTAAGACAGAAGGCCAGGAGACTTGAGCACAATCCTCATTTGGCCATTTGTTTCATTTTATTTTTATTGTTCTTATACTTGTGTGAATATGTTACTATAATAATATAGTCACTCAACATTTGTAATATATTTTGAAGTCAATTAGTTTCATCAAATCTCTGTGGCCATTTAAGTAGTTTAACTTTATCCAAGTTAACACCCTCCTAATTGAAGAAACTTGGCCTCAGAGTGCATGCTGCATTGACATCCCAGAAGAGTTTAAGGAAATTTTATAAAATTTATCTTATCCTCATTAATAGGCAAACTGGGATATGGAGTCTATGTGAAATTTAAAAATATCAAATTTTTAGGATCCTTAAACAAGAAGTTACTACTTAGTAGAAAATACCTTTTCTTTTATGGCTCAGTATGCATCTTTCCACATCCTTGGCTAATTACAATCATCTCTATAGATAACTTGGCATGGAAAAATTGGTACAGAGAATAATCTTACTGGGAGATAGTCTCTCTGTGACATCATTAGGTAGTTAGAAAATTACATTAAGATATGGTTTTATCTGAGGTTTCCTTTCTGGAAATAGTCATGCTAATCTACGGAAAAATAGAAAACAAAAAAAAATACTACCAGAATGATTCTTCAAAATGTTTCCTGCAATGCCCTTTTTTGTTTTTGTTTTTGTTTTTGTTTTTGTTTTTGTTTTTGAGACAGGGTCTCATTCTGTCAGGCAGGCTGGAGTGTAGTGGCGTAATCTCAGCTCACTGCAACCTCCACCTCTCACCTCTCTGGTTCAAGTGATTCTCCTGCCTCGACCTCCAGAGTAGTCAGACTACAGGCACATGCCACAACACCTGGCTAATTACTGCATTTTTGGTAAAGATGGGATTTTACTATGTTGGCCAGGCTGGTTTTGAACTCCTAACCTCAGGTAATCCACCTGCCTTGGCCACCCAAAGTTCTGGGATTACAGTTGTGAGCCACTGCACCCGATCCTGCATTGTCTTTGAAACAAGGAGCCTCGAATGGGTCAAAGATGAACAGTGGAATGGCTACTCATTATTCAAAACATTTTGTGGATGATAAATCCTTTGTGAAATCTTCCATGCATTTCACTTCCCATGTAAAATTAAACATGTTTTACATTTCATTGATTTGTTACTTATCTGACCATTTGAGGAGTAAGTAAATCAAACAGACAGCAGACTAAAATTGGTGCCGGATTTTTAACTACATAAGGAAATACCAGGTAGAAAGGATTGCCATTTATTCAGACTTCTGTTTTCTGTTCAAATTGAAGTCAGTTGGAAAATTGTTCTCTCCCTTCATTTTCCCTTAATTTTACAAGAGAAAACCATAACCTCAGCATTTTCCACTTCTACTGTTAAGAAAATTTTGGTAAAACTTTTTTGACAAGAAATTAACTAACAATTATCTGCAATTCTTGAAAGTTTCCAAAAGTGATCCTACTATCACAATAGTAACATATACACACATAAACATGTACTTTTACATAAATAAAGCATCAACAACTTAATGCGATAACCAAACCTAGGGATAAAAAAATAAAAAACTTAGCTTACCAGATATGAAACTGTTAAACTAGCTCAACCTACTCATTTTATTACTACATAAACTGAGGCACAAAGGCAAAACTACTTGCTCAAGTTGTTTGAATTCATTGTCATAAGGTCAGGATAATAAAAGTAATCAAAACATTGCCACAAAACAGGCTTAGCAAGTTGCAAAGCAAGAAGATATTTTGATAACTTTGTCTCATTTGATAATCTAAAAACAATCACCAAGACCATAAAGTTGCCAGAAAGTGTGAATAGTGGACATCTTGTATTATCATTGCCTGGGTAACTTTTGAACATTGAGATTCCAAGGATCAGAAAGTTTAGGAAGCCCAACGTGGAAAACTAATTTGTCTAGTGGCTGTCATGCACATATTTTATTAATACTCTAATATTTAAAAAATTAAGTTACTTATTAGTTTATTAATGTATCAATAAATTTGTTGATAAAATTAAGTTAATCGTTAGTTTATTAATATTAAATAGTAATAATGGTTTAATATTAATTAAAATATTAATAGTTTCATATTTGATTACATAATGTTTTTTTCTTCTTTTCCTTATTTTATACCCAAAATATCTCAATTACTTGAAAGATAGTGTCCAATGGTACATAGCTGGTATGTGGTAGAAACGGGATGCAAATCCTTACCTCCTAATTTCACCTTCTCCAATGTCGAGTTTCTTTCATATGGTGACACTAGCATCCTCTCTGAATTCCATATTATCAGTTATTGTTTTACTAGGAACCAAGAGGCCCTTTTAGCTTTCAGAGAGTTCCTGTTCATCATATGAGTGTGAGTTGCATCCACACTTCAGCATTAAATTGAAACATACATCTAAACCCACACCTTTACTTCTTACTTCTCACTGTCTCCATTACTTATTTAAATATCGACTCTCTGATGGATCTCAACTCCAATCATACTCTTAAGCAAATTGTAACAGGATAAATATCTCTAAGAAAAATTTTAGATGATCAATTTTCTAGAAGATTTAGAATACAACCATTAGTACCTCTTGGGTGAATTACCAAAATTAGTGATTAAATTAAAAGTTTTATTCCTTATCCTCACCAGAACTGCAGAGCTGTTATAACATCTACATTCTGCTAGGAAGTGCTCTACCATCAGCGCCAAAAAAATTTGCTTGAGATTTCTTATTTTATCTTTGGTTTTTAATGTTTTACAAAGCCCCCTCTTTTTATATAAAGCATTTCACAAATATACTAATAAAATAAAGATTTGAATAAAGATATATGGAGATATTTTACATAAATGTATAAGATTACATAAACAACATAAAATAGATACTACACATCTATGGCAAATACCTACGTCAGAGTTTTGGGATATAATTTTTCTACGAGGAATATAATTTTATTTGCAATGAAGCTGAATTTAGATCTTGTCAAAAACATCTCATTTTTAAAAGATAAAAATGAAGGTTGAAAAACCTGGCTACACTGAATATAGTTGGGTTTTTTTGTTTTTTTTTTTAATTTTTAATTTGGAAATTCCATTCTTTGTAGCACAGAAGGTATTCACACAGTTCTACCAGTCTATCTTTGGCAATAAAACAAGCAAAACTGCGTCCTGCTATCAAGCAGGAAAAACTTCAAAAAGGAAATTAACATTTCAAACAGAAGAAAGAAGAAGCGTTTACTGAGACTTGTTTTTGAATTATTTATATGTGATGATCTGTGCATTCCGTGGGGGGTTACAGCATTACAGAGAGAATAGGGAACACCTGTCCCAAGAGCTGTGGGCAGTGATTCATCAACCACAACAGTGAAACGTTCCATGACTAAGAATCAAATAACACGTTTCCTATAATATCTGGTTTCAAGTCTTGCTTGGCAATATAGGTTTTATCCCTCAATGAAGTTGGAGGCATAGAAAAAGCAAACTTCCTCTTGCAAAGGGAATGTATTCTCTGAAGTCACTAATCAACTTATCATTAACCTAAACTTTTTTCTTTTTTTTGGAGACAGAGTTTTGCTTTTGTGGCCCAGGCTGGAGTGCAATGATCTCAGCTCACCACAACCTCTGCCTCCCGGATTCAAGTGATTCTCCTGCCTCAGCCTCCTGAGTAGCTGGGATTACAGGCGTTTGCCACCACACCTGGTTAATTTTGTATTTTTAGTAGACAGGGTTTCTCCATGTTGGTCAGGCTGGTCTCCAACTTCCAACCTCAGGTGATTCACCCACCTCGGCCTCCCAAAGTGCTGGGATTACGGGTGTGAGTCAACGTGCCCAGTCCAACTTAAACTATTGTATCCAGCATCCAGCACTGGAGAGTCTTAATTACGCAGAAAAAGGGTCTATAAATACTCATTTGTTTCCCTGTATATTATATAACGTCTCCTCCACTAGGATTTATAAATGCTTTCTGGAGCCAGGAAGTTGTCTAATTATCTTGATAGTGGCAGAAACTAGAAAAGTGTGTATTAAAAGATGTTTGTTGAATCAATGAGAAAACAGCTTGGTTACCTGGATGAGGTATAAATCCAAATGTCTAGAGAGAAACTAAAGCTATGTCCAAGAGGACAGTAGTGTGATTCTAACATGGACAGGATTGGAGGAGGGGGCAAAAACAAAGAAAATATTGGCTGGAAAATCGCTCTTAGATTTACAAGTTATAGGTTGTATCAAGTAGTTCAGAACTTAGCCTGTGAAAGGGGGCACTAGCATAATGGTTGGTATATTTTGGGTTGAAGGGTATGGAAGTAAGAATTTACTGCATAAACAGAAATTATTTCCAACCTATGGAACAGTTATTTTCACAAACCAGAAGGGAATACATTTTGCCTAGCCCAGGGGAACAGTAACCATCCATATCAGATTGTAAGTATTAAAAGTCCCAACAGCCTTGAAAAGAAATAAAAGCAACTTTATTATTCCCCCTTCTATAATTTTAGAAACAAATGTTTCCATTAGGAAATATATGCTACTGAAGCACATCATTTTCCCTAAAAATTCCATTTAGACAGTTAAAATCACTATTGAATTGTTTGCCCAAATAAATATTACGTGTTAAAAGCACAAACATTTTTTACTGGAGATGTTATAATTTAATATGAAATAACTTCTCCTGGTAGGAAAATATGACTACTTCATAGAGATATTTTAGTGTAACTTTGTATTTTAGCTACGATTACACTCTCATGATTCAGAAAAATCACTGACTCTTTTATTTTCTTTCTGTATCATATTTTGTTTCTTTTCCTACTGAATAATGTTAAATGAAGACTTAGATATTTTCATTTACTGGCTCTCAAATTGTTCAGGCAGATAAAAGCAAGAATCCTTAAGATATAGTGAATCTGTTGTCCAGATTTCACTTTACTACCGTCTAAGCCCTCCACAAATGTCTGGTATCTAAGTCTGGAAAATTCTTATGAGTAGATTCTTGCTCCTAGTAATGTCTAATTACCTTTTAAAGAATTTCTCTAACATCACATTTAAAAAAAAGAACTCTTAAAACCCTCAGAAATTTTACCTACCGGTAGACTCTTTATTAACTATACTTTCTACCCAATTGATCTTATTTAAGATTGCTCCATTTTTTGTACCTTTCTATATAATATAGTCATTTCCCAGAAATATCACATATCCCAAGTGAGTGTGGCCACAGCTGATGAGGCTTACTGTATCATTATAACTTTTTTAAAAGGTACAGTGTCAGTATTGACTTAAAGGAACCACAGAGTGGAGTTACTAGGAAAGCAATTAACTATTAGGATGAACTAAATGAATATATTTTAAAGTCTATAAGCTACACTGTAATTGGAATATAAAATGTGAAAATGTCATCACTGAGGCTAGTGATATACCTTTTTAGACTCTATTAACATGATTAGGTTTCAAAATAAGATATAATCAAATTAATTATTGCATCTTCTACATAATTTTAAGAATAAGCCTTTAATAAAATCAGTATGCATTCTAATTGTTTATTTACACAATATTAATATTCAGACAGAAGGATCACTAAAGCACAGTTAATTAAATATAAATTAATGTGGTGGAATATTTAATTATCTTTTCTACACCTCACCACTAATGATTATGTAAATGCCTTGCATTTAATCTTGTTGCCAGGAAATTAACTTAATGGCCTTCAGCAAATGAACATTTTGTATGCATTATAGGACACTTTATCTAAATTTTAACAGCATGGTATTAGTTTCAGATAATAACATGATTACACAATTTAAAATCTGTGAATATATACAAAAGTTTTACCCCTTCCCCACCCTTTTTTTTTTTTTTTAACAAAAAGGAAACTGAAATGGTTCAGATGTCATTCAATAACTCAGGTTCTGCAGTGTGAAAGGTTTCTTCACTCATCTATAGAGAGAGCCAAGTCCTTTTAAATAAAAACACTTCAACAGAGAAAAGGCAAGTCCCTTTGCAGTGGACAGTTAAATCGATTTCACACAATGCCACCTCTAGAAGTTAATCACTTTGGATGTCAGTGGGTGGCAGGAAGATCCGCACTCTAAGTGAAATCTCCAAGCTTTGGGGATTTTGTGAAGTGCCAGCACTTTTGGATGTGTTAAGAGAGTCTGGAGACTTGTAGGTCTCTCAAGGAATCTAAACCCAGGATTAATTACAAGTCTCATTAGATATCACTAAAAATATGGGAGGCAGAGATTTAATTTGCCAAGGTCAGATTCTTGTTATGAACAGTTCCAATGAGTAGTCATTCCGGAATAGAAGTGATCTGTCTTGCACCGGTTTAAAACCTCGACATGGGGATGCTAGGCAGATGAACAATCAGGCATTTCCCATTTCACTGACCACAGCATATGCCTTTGCACCTCCACCTACACTCTTACTCCCTACTGCAGACTGATAGCACCAGCATTTCACTTCCTGGGGGTGTTTTCTGACACCAGAGCCCATGTTGCTGTTTAACTGGCAGGTCACTTTACAGGTTTCTGGTATTCAGCATATCTCATCCTGGCAGCCCCAATGATTAAAATTGGTGTATTAATGGCTTGGCTACTTTAAGAGGCACAAGTTTTACACTGACACCTAGAGTTTCCTATTAGAATTAAGCTCTATTTGCCCATGGGAAGTGGTTTGATAAGGCATCTTTTTTTCTTTAATTTTTATTTTGGGTCCAAGGGTACATGTACAGGTCTGTGTAGGTAAACTGTGCCACGGGAGTTTGGTGTGCAGATTATTTCATCACTCAGGTAATAAGCATAGCACCCAATAGGTAGTTGTTTTATCCTCACCTTCCATCCTCAAGTAGGCCTTGGTAGTCTGTTGTTCCTCTCTCTCTCTTTTTTTTAAGTCTCCCTAGAGGCTGTCAAAAATTCCCAATGCCAACCATATTTCAAGTCGTCGTGGCGAGGTATTGGGAAAGGTTTTCAATTAGCCATATCATACCCCAGTTAAACCTCATTGGCTACGATACTGCCACTGCACAAAGCTGTGAGAACATGCAATATTTGGCTTTCTGTTTCTGCATTAGTTTGTGTAGAATAATGGCCTCCAGCTTCAACCATGTTGGTGCAAAGGACACGATCTCATTCTTTTTTATGGCTGCATAGTGTTCCATGGCGTATATGTATCTCATTTTCTTTATTCAGCCTACTGTTGATGGGCATTTAGATTGATTTCATATCTTTGCTATTTTGAATAGTGCTGTGATTAATATATGTGTGCATGTGTCTTTATGGTAGAGTAACTGATATCCCTTTGGGTATATACCCAATAATTGGATTGCTAGGTCGAATGGTAATTCTGTTTTAAGTTCTTTGAGAAATCACTACAGAGCTTTCCACAATGGCTGAACTAATTTGCATTCCCACTGGCAGTGTATAAGCATTCCCTTTTCTCTGCAACACTGCCAACATCTGTTATTTTGTGATTTTTAATCATAGTCATTCTGACTGGTATGAGATGGTATCTCATTGTGGATAAGGCATCTTTTACTACCTCCCCTTCTCTACCTCACTTTCCGACTCCCATACCAGTGTTTATCTCACCTTTTAAATAAAGTCCTTGTATTTACATCTGTATTCAGCTTCTGTTGCTGGGGGGAATCCAAACTAAGACATTGAGTTTGCTTGCTAGCAGGGAAATAAATGTAGTTAGACCTAAGATTGAGATCAGGACATTAGAAAATTGCATTAGAATTAGCACAAGATCCAAGAACTTCTAGATTTACTAGATCACAGCCATTCTTATCTTGCTGAGTCCTTGAATAAGATTTTTAGAAAAATAATAACTATTAAGATAGCTAATATTTGATACATAATGTCTATATAATGTGTAGACACTTTTAAGTGCATTCTGAGAAAAAAATGCATAATGTAGAAACTATTATAATTGCTCTAAATATGGTGACTTATAAAACCATGTATTTTATTAAAATTTATAATTGTGGGAATCTGGAATTCAGGCAAGTCTGGGTTGAATAATTCTGTTCCTCATGACATTGATGGAGGTCACTTTTATTTAGCTGAAGGATGGGCTGGTCTAGAAAGTCCAAAGCAGTTTCACTCACTCATCTGATCAGTGGTAAGAATGGTTAGAAGGCTGGGCTTACTGGAGGTTGCCAACCACAGCACATACACATGGTGTCTTCCAGTGCGGTGGTCTCATATTGAGGGACTGTGTTAAGGAAAACGGAGTCCACAAGGGACATGGTTTCAAAGTCAGGAGTTTCCCAGTGCCATGCCTCCATCCACGTCCCCATCTGGGAACGTAAAGTTCTTTGTCTGACTTTCCCGCCGTGGGGGAGGTGGAAATTCCAGGTGTGCTGCTTTGTTCAAAAAGCCATGGAAAACCTCCGGGAGGAAAGGCCTCTGTTGCAACCTAGCAGCCAATCCGGTATCAGAGTCAATATCAATCACTCCAGAGGAAGTTTGAAAGAACTCCTCTCATTGGACGAGAACATGAATGGGACGGGAATAACTCTAAGGTTAAAAACCCACTGCTCCTTACCTATACGGATTCCTCCCTTGGATCCGTCGCAAGGTACAGTAGAAGCTCTCTCCTTCTCTTTCTCTCTCTCTGACTAATAAATCGCTCTTTGCAAAACTTTGGGTCCACGGTATTTATTCAAACGGTAAGCTCACCATGCCTCCGTGGCCCTTTTCCCCATTCCTGGGGCAAGAGGACCTGGGCACATCAGGGAAAACATCAGATCAGAGAACTGGAAGCATCTTCAGGATGCCCCCACAGCTCTGCTCCCATCCCAAGATCTCATCCCATGCTCATCTTTGGTGAGCACCGGGAGGGAGCTGAGCCCCTGTGCCCCGCCCATTTACAACATGGTTTAACTTCTTATATGGTGGCTCAAGAATTCCAGAGAAAGGTTCCAAAAGAAAGAAGGATAAGCTGTCTGTCCTTAAGGCATGGACCTAGAAACTGACACTACTTCAAGGAACATGGGAGTACAAATAAATGTTCTCACCACAAAATGTGTTACCACGCAATCAACAGGCTTGCTTCCCAATGCACATAGATGCCAATACCATGCCACCAGCTTTTGAGAAAAGAAAAAGCCTTATTGTGAGTCAGCCAGCAACGAGAAAGAAGAAAACACCCAAATCTGTCTCCTTGAGCTGGGATTTGGGTCGGGTTTTATAAGAATAGGGTAACAAATGTGATCCGATTGGCTCTTGCAGTGAGGTGATGCTGGAAAGCATGATCTGACTGGATCCTGCCATAGGATGATGCCAGAGATCAATCTGATTGAATCCTGGATCCTGCCATATGGTGTCTACATCTTAATTCTGTCCCCATTCCTGGATCCAAGTGCTTAGATTTTCCCTGTGATTGCATGCTTGGTTCATCCAGGCATGTTCAGATTATGTGACCTTTAACCTACAGGTCCATGGCAACTGAAAAATAGCTCATAACTTTGTTATGTAAAATTTGAATCAGATTGGTCTGATATAATTACAAACTGATAACTATGGAGGTAATACATATGTTAATTAGCTTCATTTAATCATTCCACATTATGTACATATATCACAATATTACATTGAACCCCACAGATATGTTCAATTATTATTTGTCAATTTAAAATAAAATTCAAAAAGAAACTGGCACTATGTCACTTCTGCTGTGTTCTCTTGGACAAAAGAGTTGTTCCAAGTTGGAGGGGAGGGAGAGAGAATTTGCAACCATCTTTGATTTTCCACAATAGATTAAGTATCAGTAGCTTGCCTGAGTAATTGGTAGAGACAAGATTTCAACTCAGAAAGTCTAACTCCAGTGCCTAACTCTTAACCAATATACTTTGCTTCCTCCTATTTAATAAATAATAAAAATGCAAAAGCAAACTAATATTTTTATTCATTTGTATCCATAAACCAACTCAGAGAATTCTTATAAATTGAACCATAGGTAGCATTATTTTTCCTAAACAAAGTTAGAATAATTTAACATATAAAACAGTGCCTGATACATTATAAATGAAAAATTTCAGTATCACTTTTTTAACTATTCATCCAAAAATTAAGTAGAATAAATGGGAAATGCAAAAATAAAACTCTAATTCTCAGATAACTACCTTTCTTACCCTCATAGCAAGACTTTGTTTCAGGTACAATACATAGCTGCCCTTCATCATGCAATTGTAAAATTCAGATTTTGGATGCCCTGATGAACACACAGTTGCCTTTTATCATGTATTTTATACAAGGGCTAATCAATATAATATCTATATTTAAGTATCTTCAATAGGCAGTTATTAAGGATGTGTCTAATTTTTAATGGACCTTGTGTTCCCCATTTGTTATTGTTTATTCATATATAGAAAACATTTTATTACCAGCTGAGATCTCCTATAAAAGAAGCCATTTTCTTTCTTAGAGCCTGTCTGCTTTATCAACAGATGTCTTCCATAGGCTATCAAATAACTTCTCATCTCTACCTGTTTCAATATGGCAGAGATGAGAAGTCTCATCTTTGTTAAAAAAGATAAGTGCCAGATACTGAGTTCAACAAATCTTTTATTGTAGTTCTTTGGGTTCCTTGTGGTTACTCACTACTCAGAAAGTTTCAGGAGTATGGACTTCCAGAGTGACAGGTTTACAATTTTAAACATATAGTATTTAATATGGTACCTTAAATATATTTTTTGGTTGTTGGTTTTTAATGAGCTTTCATAGAAGAATATATATGAAAGCTCATTAAAAAGCAACAATTATTTTGGAGAAAAATGTTGGGATATTATAGAGCATTAAGTTATATATATATACTGTAATTATACATATACACATACACTGTAATTTATAGATTAAATATTATCAATCATTTCCCTATAGTCTATATGAGTTTTAATCTGTAAAATGTCTATATAAATATTAATTCAAAGTATAAAAAAGAAACAATGTTCTTTAACATTTATATTTCATGAATTCATTTTCAAAATATTCTAAAATCTTCAGTAATCCAGCCTATCTTGACTCATGCAACATGAATTTATGTCTTATAACTTGGTAATGGTTCTAAACACATAACTACTCTAGTTATCGATGAAGAAGAAAGTTGCAAGTCCCCGGTTATGATAATTTCTCTATCATACAAGTATCATTTCATACTTGAATTTGTGCTGAATCTGAAACCCTCAACTCTATGTAAACATCTTCCATTTAACTTTCATCTTAATGAAACTAAATTTGTGCATAAGAAAGTCCCACAGGTTTGCTTTCTAAGCAAAACTGAAAATACTGAGAAGATGGGCTTCCCCTCTGCCCTTACTTCAGGAAGCAAGAATCAAGGACAAGCCAGGCAAGTTTATTAGATATTATCATTTCTAAGAATTCCAACTTCTAATTACAAAGAGCTGCTTTTTCTGATGACAATCTCTCACCGGATTTGAGGTTTCTTCCCTTTTCTCTTTTAATGGTTTAAAGTGCAATTATTACTGTATTTCCAAAAGAGGAATTTGATGACTAGGAGTAAGTATTGTCCTTGTTTCAAAACTGCCTGAGTTAAGTTCAGGAGAAAAGAGAAGAAGGAGAAAGAGAAGAAGAAAAATAATATCAGCATACACAAATATATTCACACATATACATGCTCATATCTATGGTATAGTTGCATGTTGGGATAATATGTAGCATTAAAATGATATGCACAATAAATATGATTTTAACAACACAGATAATGCTGATGTCCTCTAGCAAGAACAATGTAGAAAAAAAGAATATATTCCTCACTTTATAAAAATAGTTATGTATGTGTTTATATAATTGTATTAAGAAGTACATTTTATATGTGATACAGTTACTGTATTTTTTCTATAATTTCCTACATTAGAAAAATTGTCCAAAAATATAAGGGTGGAAATTATAGTTTATATTTAAAAAAATAAATTTCCATTGGCTAATGGAAATAAAGATATGCAGACTCTCTGAATAGTGATTGCTTGATATCTTCGTTTGTTCCTTAATATACTCTCCTTATCCTTTCCATCTTGTGAATTGAATTGAGGATTTCTCTAGCTCTCTAGATTCCAGTTGGGTTCAGCCAACAAGAAACCTGGCAAGATAGTGGGAGGGTAAAAAGAGAGTGGTGTCCAGATATTTGCCTGGTCAGGAATTAAGAGTGGCTATCTTAGACTACTAAAGATTTAGCATCTGTCAAGTGGCCCTTTCCTATAGCGCTCTCGCGCTCGCTCTCTCTCTCTCTCTCTCTCTCTCTCTCTCTCTCTCTCATCTAGTAATGGCTTCTTCTCTTGCCTCTAAAGGCTTAATTTGCATTAGTGCCTCTCCACTGGTGCTAGCCCTGGGGCGCTTCATCATGTTTTTGTTATTTTCCTTTTACCAACACACTTAAGTTAGAGAAACAATGGAGGAAAGTGAAATTGTTTTTGTTTTTTTAAATGAGATTTAGAATTTACTCTGCATTTACTTTCAACGTTACTTTCCATGTTTCTGTAGAAGAAATAATTTAGAGCTATTTGCTTAATTTTTTTATGTAAAGTGTAACAGCCTAAGAGGTTCACCTTGCCCACTGCCTAGACAGAGCCCATTTATCAAGACAGGGGAATTGCAATGGAGAAAGAGTAATTCACACAGAGCTAGCTGTGTGGAAGACCGGCGTTTTATTATTACTCAAATCAGTCTCCCAGAGAATTCAGAGATGGTAGTATTTAAAAATAATTTGGCAAGTAGGGGCTTGGAAAGTCGGGAGGGCTGTCTGGTCAGGTTGGAGATGGAATCAGAGGAAGGTCCAAGTGAGGTTTTTTTGCTATCTTTTGTCCCTGGTTGGGATTGCAAAACTTGTTGAGCCAGATTACATGTCTGGGTGTTGTCTGCTAAGCCACTGAGTGCATGGTCTGTAAAATATCCCAAGCACCGATTTTCGATTTTAGGTTTTACGATAGTGATGTTATCCCTAGGAGCAATTTGAGGAGGTTCAGACTCTTGCAGCCAGAGGCTGCATGACCCCTAAACCATAATTTCTAATGTTGTAGCTAATTTGTTAGTGCTACAAAGGCAGATTTGTCCCCAGGCAAGAAGTGGGTCTTTTCAGAAAAGGACTATTATCAATTTTGTTTCAGAGTCAAACCATAAACTAAATTCCTTCCCATGGTTAGTTCAGCCTAAGCCCAGGAATGAACAAGGATAGCTTAAAGGTTAGAAGCAAGATGGAGTCAGTTAGATCTGATCTCTTTCACTGTCATAATTTCCACAGTTATAATTTTTATAAAGACGGTTTAAAAGTACTTCTTTACTTGCTGTCTGAAAGCTGAACTAGTGGAAAACAAATACCTCCTTCCAAAGAGTGAAAATATCTCTCAGTGTTTCTTTCAACTTGTATTTGATTAATCTTTACTACATGCCAGGCACTACAGATAGTGTCTAGGCACAGATAACACTGTGAATTAAAATGTCCATGGACGACTTAGACAAGGTTTGCAGTCAAGAAAGAGAAGCAAACATCACCAACACAAGAAGTACAAAAAAACAGGATATATGTTTCAAAGCCAAGGAACATGCATGTGAGAAACTTTATGGCAATAGGACTTGAGTGCAGCAGTCAGGAAAGAGCATTTGTTAAAAGAAAAAAAAAACGAATTCCACTTAACACGTACTATGTAAAGGTAGGTAAGGACCAAAGGAGGATTCTGGGGAGCTTCTTGAATATGGAAGCCTCTGGGAAACATGCAGGGCTGCCTTCAGTGGATGGAGGCATGGTGAGTTTGAGCAGGATAGAAAGATTAGAACAAAGAGACTTGAAGGAGGGAAAGTAGTGGTAGAAATGGTGGGGACTAGAGGGAAAATTGGCCCCAACCAACACAGAAGTATGGGAAAGGGCTTTGTCATTTCCCAAGGGCAAAATCAGACTTTAAAATCTTTTACAACAGTGGTCCCCAACCTTTTTTGCACCAGGAACCACTTTTGTGGTGGTGGAAGTTTCAAGGAGTTACAGGGTGGTTTGTAAATGAAACCATTCCACCTCAGAGTATCAGATATTAGATTCTCATAAGAAGCTTATGACCTAGATCCCTCTCATGCACAGTTCACAATAGAGTTCACGCTCCTTTGAGAATCTAATGCCACTGCTGATCTGCCTGTGGTCTGGTTCCTAACAGGCTACAGACTGGTAGCAGTCTATGGCCCAAGGGTTGGGGACTACTGTTTTAGAAGACATTACACAAAAATGATCGGCCAGATGTGGTGGCTCACACCTGTAATCCCAGCACTTTGGGAGGCTGAGGTGGGTGGATCGCCTGAGATCAGGAGTTCAAGACCAGCCAAGCCAACATGGTGAAATCCTATATCTACAAAAAAGTACAAAAATTAGCCAGGTATGGTGGCACGTGCCTGTAATCCCAGCCACTCAGAAGGCAGAGGCAGGAAGAATTACTTGAACCCGGAAGGCGGAGGTTGCAATGAGCCAAGATCACACCATTGAACTCCAGCCTGGGCAACAGAACGAGACTTCATCTCAAAAAAAAAAAAAATGATCGATCTGAATTGAATGCCTGTCTTGAATATGCTGGATGGGTTTCTAAGCAACCACGTATACATTTTTTAAAGCTATAAAAATGAATCTTGTTCAGACTATAAGTAAACGAGATGAAATTCAGACTTTTTTTGAAATAAGCATGTACTAGGAAGGAAAAAACTATTTCACAGGGGTGAAGGTAACCAACTCTTGAATTTTCTTTTTGGAGTAAGTGCTATTGAATTATCTGTACATCTGTTTGTTAAAAGCATTCTTGTGTGTGCATGTGTGTGTGTGTGTGTGTGTTTTGTGTGCGTATGTATTTCACAAAAAAATCAATAAATGTTTTATAGAACCAAATACTTCATATTCATTTATCTCTAACTTTGAAAAGCTTATTACCCACAGAAGCTAATTTTAGGACAAATAAAAGCAACTCTTACTTATCAAGAAACGTATGATTCTCATTAACATAAAAATTTGGTGTTGACATGGAATTACAACCATAAAAAGGTACTTTCCCATTTCATTTATATTTGTGAATAAGAGGGTCAATAAAAGTCACCTAAAATAGCTGTAAATGGCTGCACATTTGGGGCCCAAATCAGTAAGATAAACAATTACTCTCCTGGTCCAGAGAGCAATTGTCCACGTACATGTATTTAAATACATGTGAGAAAATACACATTCACATGCACATAATATGAGAGTAGGTGCTAATTATTAAGAACTATAATAATCATTAAGTGTGATTAATGATTGATGAGTAAATAAAATCATTCCATTGAGTTCAATTACATAAAGTAAGAATTGCTAGATCTCTCAGAGATATGAAGAGATAGAAATAACATAAGATGCGTATACTTTAAAAAATAGGTCTTAGTACCCAGAAGTGAATTGGAAATATGTATTTTCTATGTTGTACTTTAGATATAAAGGAGAATCTTAAACATTGAAAGAGTATTGAGGAGACAAACTGAACTTTAACATTATAAGTAAACAGCTCTTGAAGCTAATTTATAGAGAGAGACAACAGAGAGAGAGGTAGACACAGCAAAGTACAGCTTTACTTTTCTGTCCAGCTGAAAGATTTTTTTGAAAAGTGAGCACACCTATGCAATAATCACATAATTTGAGATATAGAACATTATCAGAACCAGATTTCCTCCTTCTTGGACCCTCCAAGTCAATAGCTTCTGAAAGAATAATTGCTATTTTGACTTCTGTTGCTATAAATTAGTTTTGTCTGTGTTTCTACTTTATGTGAATGGAATCATGTGTAAGTCCCTGTTCAATTCTAGCTTCTTTTCTTTAACATTATTTATCCGAGATTAATCAATGTTTGTTTGTTTTTTTGTAATCTCAGGGTGTTCCATTTTGAAAATATAATACAATATATTTTTCTGCTCTCTATTATTTACATTCCTTCCACTTTTGTGCCATTATGTTAGTGCTTCTAAAATTAGTGCTCTACATTTCTATGGATGTAATATATATGCAATCCTGTTGATATGGTGGTCAGAATAGTCCCCCTTTAAAAGATGTCTGTGCCCTATCCCCAGAACCTCAAATATGTTACATTATATGTCAAAAGACAATTATGATTGTCTGTAGAATTAATGTTTTGAATCAGCTGATCTTAAAATGACAAGATTATCTTAGGTTAACCAATCAAGCCCAGTGTAACCACAATGGTTCTTAAAACTGGAAGAAAGAAAGAAGAGAGCCAGAAAGATGGCAGAGGAAGAAGGACTCAGATAAATGTTGCTGGCTTTCAAGTTGTAGGAATGGGTTCCTGAGCTGAGGAATCCAGGTGGCCTTTAGAAGCTGGAAAATGCAAAGAAACAGATTCTTCCCTACAGGCACCAAAATGAATACAGCCTGCCAACAACTTGATTTTAGCTAAGTGATATTTATTTCAGATTTCAGGCATCCAAATTGTAAGATAATAGATTCATGTTGTTTTAAGCCATTAAGTTTGTGGTAATTCAGAACTTAGTACCAAGATGCTAAAATATATCATATGAGCATTCAATTAACCAAAAACCGTTTATAAAATAATCTTACAATTACACACTGCAGTAGCAACTTTACTGTAAAGAAAATGACCATATGTGGGTCTGTTTCCATAGCCTTTATCATACTTCACTGGCGTTTTCATATATCTTCACACTAATGTTGTATTGTCTTAGCTGTAGTTTCATGGTAAGCCTTAATATGTGGTAGCGTAAGTCTTCAAGCTTCTTTGATGATATTAATTTGATTCTAAACCTTATATTGAAGTGCAGTTTTAACACACAAAAAAATGTTATTGAAACTTTGTGATTGCATTGATTTTAAAGAGAAATTTGGGAAAAACTGACATTTTAAGAATATTGAGTCTTCAGATCCATGAATATGGAATAGCCTTTTATTTATTAGGTCCTCCTCGTTTTTTCTTTTTCTCTTTGGACATAATGACATCTGGGCTTGTAGTGAACATATAGGAAAGTTTTAAATTAAGATTTAATTTCTGAGACATTTTCAATTTGTTCTTGTGTCAGTTTGGTATTAAGTGGTGATTTTAAAGGAATTCATTTATTTCACCTAAATCTAAAACTTTGCTGGCACCAAAGTTTATAATATCTTCTTGTTATCATTTTGGTATGTCGCCTTTACATTCTTGGAAAAAGGCCTTTTTCTCCTCTCTTATTTGCCTGAATAAATCTTTCCAACAGTGATTATTATATTGATCTTTGTCATAATCTCTCCCCTATAAATTATACAATAATACAGATACCATAATGCAGACCATCACCATTAATGATAATAGTAAAAAGAAGCCAGGAGCCATGGCTGATGCCTATAATCCTGCACTTTGGGAGGCTGAGGTGGTGGATCACTTGAGGTCAGGAGTTCAAGACCAGGCTGGCCAACATGGTGAAACCCCATCTCTACTAAATAAAAAAAATTAGCCAGGAAGGGTAGAGGGCACCTGTAATCTGAGCTACTTGGGAAGCTGAGGCAGGAGAATCACTTGAACCTAGGAGGTGGAAGTTGCAGTGAGCCAAGATGGTGCCACTGCACTCCAGACTGGCTAATAGAGCAAGAATCTGTCTCGAAAAAAAAAAAAAATCAATCAATAATAATAGTAGCCCTCTCCTAGCCAGGGGAAGCCATTAGGGACTGTTCCCTGCACTCTGGCCCAGGTACTGCACTTATCCCATGGTCTTCACAACCCACAGACCAGGAGATTCCCTCCAGTGCCTAAAACAACAGGGCCCTGGGTTTCAAGCACAAAACTGGGCGGCCGTTTGGGAAAACACCAAGCTAGCAGCAGTAGTTTTTTTGTTTTGTGTTTTTTGTTTTGTGTTTTGTTTTTGTTTTTTTCATACCCCAGTGGCACCAGGGATGCCAGCGAGATAGACCATTCACACCCCTATAAAGGGGGCTGAAGCCAGGAAGCCAAGTGATCTGGCTCGGTGGTGCCCACTGCTGTAAAAACCAGCAAGGGTATCCAGGACTTGAACACAGATCTGGACCAAGCAGACTTAATAGATATCTACAGAACTCTGCACCCTAAATCCACAGAATATACATTCTTCTCAGTACCGCATCACACTTATTCTAAAATTGACTACACAATTGGAAGTAAAATGCTCCTCAGCAAACACAAAAGAACAGAAATCATAACCGTTTCTTAGACCACAGTGCAATCAAATTAGAACTCAGGATTAAGAAACTCACTCAAAACCATACAACTACATGGAAACTGAACAACCTGCTCCTGAATGACTGCTGGATAAAAAATGAAATGAAGGCAGAAACAAAGATGTTCTTTGAAACCAATGAGAACAAAGACACAACATACCAGAATCTCTGGGACACATTTAAAGCAGTGTCTAGGGGGAAATTTATAGCACTAAATGCCCACAAGAGAAAGGAGAAAAAAATAAAAAATTGACACCCTAATGTCACAATTAAAAGAAATAGAGGAGCAAGAACAAATAAATTCAAAAGCTAGCAGAAGACAAGAAATAACTAAGATGAGAGCAGAACTGAAGGAGATAAAGACACAAAAAACCCTCAAAAAAAAAAATCAATGAATCCAAGAGCTGGTACTTTGAAAAGACCAACAAAATAGATAAACCACTAGCCAGACTAATGAAGAAAAAAGAGAACAGTCAAATAGGTGCAATAAAAAATGATAAACAGGATATCACCACCGATCCCAAGAAATTCAAACTACCATCAGAGAATGCTATCAATACCTCTATGCAAATAAACCAGTAAATCTAGAAAAAATGGATAAATTCCTGGACACTTACACACACCAAAGACTAAACCAGGAAGAATTTGAATCCTTGAATAGACCAATAACAAGGTCTGAAATTGAGGCAGCAATTAATAGCCTACCAGCCAAAAAAAGTCCAGGACCAGACAGGTTAACAGTCGAATTCTACCAAAGTTACAAAGAGGAGCTGGTAGCATTCCTTCTGAAACTATTCCAAATAGTACAAAAGAGGGAATCCTCCCTAACTCATTTTATGAGACCAACATCATACTGATACAAACACCTGGCAAATATAACTAAAAAGAAAATTCAGGCCAATATCCCTAATGAACATCGATGTGGAAATCCTCCATAAAATACGGCAAACTGAATCCAACAGCACATCAAAGAGCTTATCCAGCACATTCAAGTCGGCCTCACCTCTGGGATGCAAGACTGGTTCAACATATGCAAATCAATAAATGTAACTCATCACATAAATAGAATTAAAGACAAAAACCACATGAATATCTCAATAGATGCAGAGAAGGCCTTTGACAAAATTCAACAGCCCTGTATGCTAAAATTTCTCAGTAAACTAGGTATTGACAGAACTTATCTCAAAATAATAAAAGCTATTTATGACAAACCCATATCCAATATCATACTAAACGGGCAAAAACTGGAAGGATTCCATTTGAATACTGGCACAAGACAAGAATGCCTTCTTTCACCACTCCTATTCAACATAATATTGGAAGTTCTGGCCAGGGCAATGTGGAAAGAAAAAGAAATAAAGGGTATTCAATTAGGAAAAGAGGAAGTCAAATTTTCTCTATTTGCAGATGGCAATGATTGTAATATTTAGAAGACCCCATCGTCTCAGCCCAAAATCTCCTAAAGCTGATAAGCAACTTCAGCAAAGTCTCAGTATACAAAATCAATGTGCAAAAATCACAAGCATTCTTATACACCAAAAACAGAGAAACAGAGCCAAATCATGAGTGAACTCCCATTCACAATTGCTACAAAGAGATTAAAATACCTAGGAATATAATTAACAAGGGATATGAAGGACCTTTTCAAAGAGAACTACAAATCACTGCTCAAGGAAATAAGAAAGGACAGAAACAAATGGAAAAACAGTCCATACTCATAGTTAGGAAGAATCAATATCATGAAAATGGCCATACTGCCCAAAGTAATTTAAAGATTCAATGCTATCCTCATCAAGCTACCATTGACTTTCTTCCCAGAATTGGAAAAAAAAACACCTTAAATTTCATATAGAACAAAAAAAGAGCCCACATAGCCAAGACTATCCTAAGCAAAAAAAAAAAAAAAAAAAAAAAAAGCTGGGGGCAACATGCGACCTGACTTTATACTACAAGGCTACAGTAACCAAAACAGCATGGTAATGGTACCAAAACAGATATATAGACCAATGGAAGAGAATAGTTATTGCTTATTTTGCCAATATCTCAGCAGGAAACAACATATTACTCAATTACCTTAGAAAAGAAAGAGTAGAAATAGAACCAAAGGTTTACTTTCTTCACTTCAAATATTATAATTCTCATCATTTAAGTTTGTGTTAATATAGAATTTAGTGAGAAACTGACAATATATTTATCATTCAGATATAATGGGAAGACAGTTCAATTAAGCATTTGTATCTTACTAATAATGAATATAATGTTATGCTAAATAAGTGATATCACCAAAGTATTTTAGAGAAACTTCCTAAAATCATTAATACTTTGTCAAAGGAAAAAACCTTATTTTACTAAGTGGATGAATGGAATTGGTATGTGTTACACCATGAATCTCAACCATAATTAGCTAGTTCTCAATCATCATAATTAAAGGATACAGTTTTTTTGTTTATATTTTTTCTATAAAACTAGAAAAATTCTAGTACTTATAAAATCAACTTTATTATTTTCATCTTTGAAATCAAGTGACTTTTCAACATATACCAAGAACATCAACTTAAAATCCATATCGTCTATGAACTTAAATTAGTCTTTGTAGAAAATTGGGTAATAATATGGTTTTTATTGATGTTTATGTGGATTTTTTTCTCTTATATCCAGCTGACCTTCTGACTAAGAAACAGGAAATATGTTGGATATCTTTGGCATATTCTAATGCTCTACTCTCCACCCTTGGTGAAGGTATAATATAAATTAAGAGTTCTAGACTCTATCCTCTCAGTAGGCCATGTTGAGACAACTTTGGGATCTGAGCAGAGGAGATATAAGAGGAAAGAGATATTCTTGGTTTCTCTTCTCCTCTTCAGGTAATGAAGAAATAGTTTTATGTATTCACACTTTTTCAGTTTCTGTAAATGTTTTAAGAAAATAACAAGATTCTACTTCTGATACAGTTTGTAAGCTGGTCCAACTAACATCTAGAGATGAGTAGGGGTCAGGGGAGAAGCAAAGAAAAGAGCTGTCCAAAATTAATCCTTGGGAATCCCTCCGTCATTTGTTATAAGATTTATTACCAATACTGAACATTCATTCATGTCTGTGTTACCAAAGTATGATCACAGGAGACAGAGGAGAAATGAGAGAAATGAACATACACAACTATTCCATTGCAACCTGGTAATAAAGCCAAATAACATAGATGCCTTGGTGGTGAGTAATAACAACCCCTGTGTTAATAACTTGACTCAGACAATCTCTTCATGTTTGAGTCTTAGCACTTACTACAGAGTATGGCAAGTAGGAAATATTGATTAAAGTCTGTTAAGGAAAAAAAATCCAGACCCCACTCTACAGGTAATGACAATTGTTTATGTTCAAAGGTTGAAACAGAAACTTCTCATAAAGTCAGATTTAATTCAGGCAATAATTCCCAACATACCTGCTAAGGCTCATCATTTTATTAGAGACAAAAAGAAACACCAAAATCTAAGTTTCATTGCACGAACTGGAGCTTCTGAGTTCCTCTGGTCACAGTAGAAAAGTAAATGTAAAACTCCTATATTTGGCATTCCTGAAGCTGGGCAAAGCAGTGGGAGTTTCAATTAAAAACCACAGGAACGGAAAGGAATATGTCAATAAAACCACAGACTTGTAAGTACTGCATGCTAGTTTGCAAACAAACACAGCAAGCCTTCTAGGAGTACGAGTCTATTACCATAGATTTAAACTGAACATATGATGGTGAAGGTGACTGTCTCAGTGTGTTTTTCCCTCATTTCATGTATAGGAAAATGCCAACCTGCATCCTTGTTTCCTTGTAGCAAATGCAATGAGGAAATTGCCTAACTGAAGAACGTGTCACTAGAGTGGAAAAGCTGAAACAATACTAAATTGGCCTTCTAAGCAGGAAGCTCACCAAAGTAAGAGAATTTTAAGGCTGAACTGATACACAATTAGTAATGCTGGAAATTTTGTGTTTTCTGAATCTAGGCATCAGGTTAATATCCATTTAAATCGTATGCTTTTCACTATAAGGCTTCTGCAGACAGAAGTAGAATACATTTGTTGGGTAATTTGTTGGTTACGGAAAGATAAACTCAATATATAAAGTGTTACACATTTTACAAGGCTAAAATCAGAATAAAGTCAGTCAAGTTGAACAGAGCATAGGCAAAGTATTTAATTTATAATTCACTGTATATAGCTGTGTATTTCATTAGGATTCAATGTGTTGCAGGCATATAAGAGAAGATAGCTACGTGGGAAAAACTGGACAGTTTACCCAGTTAATTACTTAGGCTAAATGTGGCTTAACTTTATCACTAGTTGATAACTGGTTTTAAATATATTAGCTTCTCATCATTTTAATCCTATTGACCACCTAGTATAATAAGAGATTGTTTTGAAGCCCCAAGAAAATTCAGAATATTTCAGGTACGGGCTATTCTACTTGACTTTGAGAAAGAATGCTTTCTTTTTCTTTCTGCAGAAAACATGTTTATTTTATCCATACTGAAGGATAACAGAAACAAAAGTCAGCTTTATTTGGTACTCAACATTTTCGTGCTTACTGTATTGAGTCTAACGAAATGCACTAGCAGACACAGCACCGTATGGAGTTTACTTACGGAGGGCTTTATCCTGAGTACAAAATAAAAGGCTGGGGGTGAAAGTGAATGTGTTTCTCCTTCTGAGGTTTCTTTTTATTGTAAAAGATAACTAGTGTAGTAGTTCAGAACATTCAAAGGTCGTGAGATGTCTTCCACTTCCTAAATAGTTAATTTTTATGGATTATAAGTTTCAAAAAAGTTTGATAGAGGTTTAATCCTAAATCTCTTGGCTATCTCATCAGTCAATTGTGGGGTCTTCTGATCCCTACAATATTAGAGTCTGACATTTATAGGCTGTGTTATTTTGAAGTCAAAACATAAGCACAAATTATTTTTTAATGAAATATACAGCATCCTATATTCAAAAGTAAAATCTTAGTGATTAAAAACAGAGCATAGGACAAGTTCTTTCATCTATTCACAATGTGTTTCCAGTCTTTATTCTGTTGAATAGCGTCAGTTCCAAGTTTCTCTTCAAAGAATCAATATGCTACTATATTCAATTTCTGTGTTCTTTGCTCTCCATTTTAAAATTTAACTTCCTCGTTCTCTTTGTCTCCTTGTCTCTCGTTGCAGTAAACAACTTTCCTGCCAGCTCTAATCAGCAGTTCATATCTGTTCCCCTGGTCACTTGCTCTGCCCTGAGTCACCTCTGGTCACCTGCTCTATCCTGAGTCACCCCTGGTCACCTGCTCCACCCTGAGTCATGTCTGGTCACCTACTCAGTCCTAAGTCACCCCTGGTCACCTGCTCTGACCTGAATCACCTTTAGTCATTTGTTCCATACCGTCTTCCCCACTGAAACTGCTCACCCCACCACTCTGGCTCATACCTCTGCTCTCTTAAAAATAGTCAGTAGGAATCAGCTTAGACTGTGCGGTCTAACCCTAGCCAATAGGGGAACAACACAGCAGTAGGAGCTACCTGTGTCTGGGATAAGAACCCCTTCCCCTCCCTTGTTCAGGTGTGCCCTCACCATTGCTCCATCCGTGAGATGCACCCTTCTACAGAAGTAAATTGACTTGCTGAGAAAATTTATATTTGAGTGCTATTTATTTTGTGGCACCGAAAATTTATTTCTAGCAATTTCCCGACACAGGGTAGGTGCTTTACAAACAGCAGTTGATGGATAAAGAATTAATTATTGAGAATGTGATAATAAATGTAACCAAATCTGAAAGCTAGATTTTCTAAAATGTGCCTCCTCTGCTTTTTTCTTTTCTAAGCTAGAACTTATTTCATCACAAAAATCACATGAAAGATCTTGTTCCCTTACACATCCCAATTTTAAGATAGTATCACCCACAAGTGAATAAGACTTTAAAAAAAAAAGCACTCTTTTAGAAATGGATACCAGCAAAACAAAATTCAAATTTATATGGAAAAACTAAAAAATTCAGTATTTGATCATAAGAGCCTTAAATACTTCTGTGAGGATTTGTGCTTGTTGCAAATTATAAGAAAAAATATATAATTGGCTTTATTCTTAACCTACTAAAATATGTTATTAATAAAATATTAAATGTTTAATACCAAAATCCCTGAATGCTACTTAGTTATATGCAGATACATTTTAGATTATTAATAATGAGTTAGCACAAAGCATACTAGAGTAGCTGTAAGTAGTTATTTACCTGATGTAATGTGCATACAAATTAAAAGGTTAAAGTTAACAATTAGCTGAGAAAGCTAAACAAATTAAGAAATAATGCATTTATCATTTGCTAAATGGTTTGACATCTATTAAAAATAAGGCATATTGCATAATCAGCTCCCAACACTAAACATAGTTGTTTATGCATTAAATGTATACCAATTAAAATTTAAAATGTTTTTGAACTTCTAATATAAACCCTTTTATTGGCACATTGCAGAATATAAAAATTAAATAATATTTATTAATTTATTATTAATGGAATAATAGTAGACTGGCCATAGTTGAACTGTTGCTATGTTCCAGTAGTGCTTTTGATACCTACTTGCTTCATCTCTCACTAACTACAGAACTCCCTTTTTAGTTCCAATACTGATAAATATCCTGGGTTCAAGGTTATATACATATGAATCAAGATCTGTTTGAGCTCAAAGCTTATACTTTCTCCTCAAACTGAAAATAAGTATACATGAAAACATGCATACACACACAGACACACATACACAATGAAGTATATAGTGGTGTGCCATAAGGGCACCCATATGAAGAGACTGCATGAGCATGAATAATTGCTTTTTGCTGCCGAGAGATTAGAGAAGTCTTAATGCAGAAGATGGCTTTTGAAATGAGCTTTGTTGCATCAGTAGGATTTCACTGGTTCAGTATGTACAAAACATGATAGGTAAAGGAAAAAGAAACCTGACATATAGGAGAAAAAAGCTAAATGAATGAAAAAAATGATCTAGACTTCTCAAATTACTGTTGGCTTCTTTCTTTCTTTTCAATACCATTCCCAAAACATTACTCTGAGGCCCTCATTTAGCATTAGGAGAAATATCTAACATCGATGATGGGGTGATGGATGCAGCAAACCACAATGGCACATGTATACCTATGTAACAAACCTGCACATTCTGCTCATGTACCCCAGAAATTACAAGTATAATAAAAAATCCAAAAAGAGAAAAAAAGACTTTTTTTCTGAGACATTTGCTAATAGACACAAAATGAGAAACATAAATCAAATCACAATTTTGATTTAATATCCTAAAAAGCTAACTTTGTATGCCCTATAAATTAAATAAAAAAAGTAAACTAAAATGTTCAGTTTGAACCTATTAAAAACATGATGGCACAAATGTGAATAAATACTATTTTACATGTATGTTTCTTCAACTTGCACTATATTATTTTGCACATTTATATAAACATGCACAAATTTACAATACATAAAGGATATTCTGTATTATTACTTTGGTCTTCAAAGATCTCAAACTCACAAAGATCAAGTTTAAATTTGGTATCTTTTATAAATGAGATAAATAAGCATGTCTATGCTAATCTGAAGACTTTACACAGACCTCAGTAAAACAGGGAGTATATGAAAATGATGACTCATTAACATACAGTATTAATGATCCAGAAAAATATTTTTCTAGAAACATAGAAATATCTTATTCTGTTTCTTTGCTAGTTAAGTTTATTATGTCCTAGAGACATGAAGAGCTATGAAGAACTTGTCAACACATGATGTAAATTATCTCAAATCCATAGTATTAAATAAATTAATAATAACTACTATGAGCATAATATTGACATTATCATGGAGCATGGGCCTTTCTCAATATGACAACCTCTTCACCAAGTGACAGGATTTAAATATAAGGTCAAATTACCTGACCTGTTTTGCAGTTAGTGGGAATAAATATTGCTACACACACATATATGTGTGTGTGTAGAGATGTATCTACACATGTGCATACATGTATATATATATATACATATATATATACATATGTATAGACACATACACACATACACATGTATATATGTATGTATACACAATTGCCCCTTGAACAACATGGGTTTCGGTTGCATGTGTCCACTATACATGGATTTTTTTTTCAATAAATATATCAGAACACTTTTTGGAGGTTTGCAGCAATTTGAAAAAACTCAGATGAGCTACATGGCCTAGAAATATTGAAAAATTAAGAAAAAGTTATGTGTGTCATGAATGTACAAAATATATGTAGATTCTAGTCTATTTATTATTTGCTACCCTAAAATATACACAAATCTACCATAAAAAAGTTAAAATTTATCAAGACATATGCATAGCAACATTTAATAGACTATACATAACATTGGTAGTCGAGAAAAAAGTAGACAAACGTAAAGGTATAGCATTAAACCATAAGTTCATAAACTAACTGGAGTACATACTGTCTACTGTCATAATTTCCTAGGAGGTGTTTCCTAGCAATGCCTCCTGTTGCTATTGTGGTGAGCTCAAGTTTGTATCTTCTTAAAACATCATGTGATGCTAATCACCTCCACATGTGCAGTTCATCTCTCCAATAAATTGCATATCATAGTAAAAAGTAATCTCTTGTGGTTCTTGCATATTTTTCATCATGTTCACTGCAATGCCATAAACCTTGAATAACAACATGGGATGCACTTGAAGTGCTCCTAGTGATGCTGGAAGTGGTCCCAAAAAGCAGAGAAAAGTCATGGCATTTCATTACAAGAAAGAGTTGAATTGCTTGATATGCACTATAGGTTGAGGGCTGCAGCTGCAGTTGCCTGCCATTTCAAGACTAATGAATTCAACATAAGAACAACTGTACAAAAGAAAAGAAAATTCATGGAGCTGTCACTGCAGCTATACCAGTAGGTGCAAAAGCCTTGCACTTTTTGAAAAATACCGTTTTATCTCTCATATTGAAAATGCAACTTGTATGTGCATACAGGATTGCTATTAATATAAGAAAGGCATACCTATAAACTCTAATATGATTTGAGAAAAAATGAAGACATTATATGACAACTTAAAGCAAAAGGAAGATAAAGCTCTACAGCTGGAGAATTTAATGCCAGCAAAGGATGGTTTGATAATTTTAGAAAGAGATTTAGTTTTTAATATATTAAGATAACAGGAGAGCCAACTTCTACCAACCAAGAGGCAGCAAATGAGTTCCCAGGCACCATTAAGAAAATCATTGAGGAGAAAGGATATTTGCCTGAACAAATATTTAATAAGCTGTCCTATTCTGGGGGGAAAATGGCAAAAAGGACATTTATTAGCATGGAAGAAAAGCAAGCACCAAGATTTAATGCAGAAAGGGACAGGTTAACTCTCCTGTTTTGTACAAATGCAGGCAGGTTTATGATCAGAACTACTCTTGTCTATAAAGCTGGTAATCCCTGAACCTTGAAAGGAAAGGATAAACACCAGCTGCCTATCTTTTGATTGTGCAAGAAGATGGCCTGGATAATGAGAACCCTTTCTCTAGATTGGTTCCATCAGTATTTTGTCCCTGAAGTCAGCAAGTACCATGCCAGTTAGGGACTGCCCAGAACCATATGAGCTCAACACTGAAGGTGTCAAAGTTGTCTGCTTTTCCCCAAACACAACATTTCTAAGTCAGTTTCCAGATCAGAGTGCCATAAGGACCTCTACATTGCATTATACAGAGCAACGTGTGGAAAGGATTGTCAATGGTATGGAAGGCAACTCCGACAGAGAGAATATCATGAATATCTAGAAAGATTACCTCACTGAAAATGCCATTGTTGGTATAGAAAAAACCATGAAAGCCACCAAGCCTTAAACAATAAATTCCTGCTGGAATTTCGGGCTAGCATGTCCAGATGTTGTGCATGACTTCACAGGATTTACAACAGAGCATGAAAGAGATTGTGAATATGGCACACAAAATAAAGGCAGAGGGTAAAGGGTTTAAAGATACAGATTTCAAACCAATTCAAGAGCTAATAGACACCACAGCAGAGAATTTAACAGAAGACAACTTGACGGAGATGAGTCTTCCTAACCACTGTGGCAAATGCTGAGGAAGAAGATGTAGAAGAAACAGTGCCAAAAACAAACTGACCTTAGACAGCCTGACAGAAGGTTCCAATTATTCAAGATTTCTTTTGACTTATTTACAAAATAGTCCCTTCTATGATATGGGCACTGAAACTAAAGCAAATGGTAAAATAATTGGTATCATACAGGAACATTTTTAGAAAAATGAACAAAAACACCAGACAGAAATTACAATGTAGTTCTGTAAAGTTACACATGACGTGCCTGACTCTCCTTCCTCCCCTTTGACCTCTTCCACCTCTTCTTTCTCTGCCATCCCTGAGACAATAGACCAGTCTCTCCCCCTCCCCTTCCCCCTCCCTCTCCCTCTCCCTCTCCTCCTTCTCCTCCTCCTCCTCCTCCTCCTCCAGCTACTCAATGTGAGGATGATGAGGATAAAGATCTTTATATGGTCCACTTCCATTTAATGAAGAATAATATATTTGCTCTTCCTTATGATTTTCTTAATAACATTTTCTTTTCTCTGGCTTATTGCCATGTATGTACCTATGCAACAATCCTGCATGTTCTTTACATGTACCCCAGAACCTAAAATGCAATTTTATATATATATATATATATAAAGAAAATAAGTCAAGAAACCAAAGTTATATGAATATTTCAAAATTCATTAAATATTCTTAAATATGATCCAAAGACTGCCTAATATTTCAGGTATGAATGTGCCAAAATATTTTGCTACTTTCTCAATTATTGCATACTTAAATGATTGTTAACCACAGTTATAAATAAAGCTGTGACATATACTTGGCTATTTTTCTTATTATTTCTCAGGATCAAATTTCTCAAAGTTGGATTTGTATATTAATACGTATTGATATATCTATAGCTCTTGGTGCAGTAGAAGTCTGATTTTTATAGTAGCTGATGTGGATTTAAATTACATGAAAATGAATATTTATCGAGAAACAAATATTTTGCTTAAAATCTACCATAATATAGGATCAAAATTAATTTTGAATAAAATCTTTACTAAGACAAAGTATGTTCAACAAAGCACTCAAAAAGCATATGTGCGCTTGAGTATCACTCTTCATTATATTGTTACTTAGGCTGACCTGAAGTTGTGATTAATACTATTTGGAAAAGAAAAAAAGTTGAGAAAATAATTTTAGTAAATAAAATTTAGTTTGAAAGTATAAAATAGTTGATTATCACAAAAGTAGATTCGCTGAGTTTTATATCTTATATTAATCTATCAGCCTTGTTCACACTGGTATCAAAACTAAATAATTATGGTTGAGAAAACTGTGCCCACCATATGAAGCATTCATCAGAGGCTCCTGAGGCATGGCACTCATTGCCAGCAACCTACTCATAGCCCAGTGATCACACCCCTGCCAGCTGGCTGGACACAATGGTTGAATCAGGGAAAGGTTTTCCATGACTGCCATGGGAGCAGTGTGTTGGCAGGGAGCTGCATAATCTTCAATAGCCAACTGGCACCTGGGAGCTTCTTAACTCTCATAGGGTTAGCCATGCACAGCATGCCCAAGCCACACAGCACTTGTTGCCAAGGAGCCTATGATTGGAACATATTCTCCCAAAGAAGCAGACACAACCCTCCCTTCATGAGTAACTGTGTCACCCACAAGTTCAAGCAGTCAGTAAACACAGAAATAGCAAAAACTGGCATTGCTCCTGAAGCTTTATTTTCTCCTAATACTAAGTCATTTATTTGTTGACTTTTAGACGATGCATTTTTGAAGACTAGTCAGTAAAATTCCTACTAAGTAGTAGACCATTCAACTCAGTTTGCCTTGAAAAGCCTTCTTCATAATCATGGTCCTGACCCATGAAGAGCATCTCCATTCATTCTCAGCAGGGGTCTGGTTTCGCTGACAACTACTAAGAAAATATCTTAATGGAGTTGTTGGTGAAAACTTTTGAGATCACCAAAACTTCTTGAGGCTAGCAGTGAAACAACAAGTGAAATGAAACCTGTATACTTTTTTAAACTTAGCTTTTAATTTTAGAACAAATTTTAGGCCTGTGAAAATATAAATACTACATTATGAATCTCCACATCTCCATCATCCAACTCCAACTATCAACTTTTTTTCATTCTAAGTTTTGTTTTTAACTAACATAATATGACTTTCTGGAATTTTCACTCTATAACAATGTTAAAAGAATATTCACCAAAATTTATGTTTTATGAAAAACTAGTGCTGGAATTGTTTTGTGGTAGTCATAAAGAAATAAGAGAATTATGTATTTACCCCCTACTTTGAGATTCACAGTGAACATTAGTGCTGCCACAGAAACCATGAATATGCTAAGGAAACAGGTTTATGTGACTTTTTAAAACAATGGGAGAGATGATAGATCAATTGATCTATCCATAGATAATTTTCATGAATCAATTTATACATATTGATTCGGCAGAATTGTTAGCTTAAAAAAAGTTTTAAAAAAATCTTTAACTTGTAAACATAACAAAACTTTGCTTTAAAACACAGTAGTCGGAATGATACAATTTTATAAAATTAAATTTTATCTAGGTACAGAGGCCCCTAGACAATCGTATCAACATATGATTGATCTGGGACCAGGGAAAATATCATATTGGGAGAAGTATCCATGTGTTGTTCTTCAAGAATGCAAACTGGTTCATCTTGTATCATGCTCGTTATAGCTGCAATATGTTTTCAAATGTGTTTCAAGTACATTCCCAGGATACGTTACTCCTTTACTGCATTGATGCCATTATTCAAAGGCATGTTAATAACAGTGTTCTTCCCACCCCTTTATTAACATTAGCAGGGACAGCAATAATAGTCATCATCCACTGAGAGCCTCTTACATAACAAATGTTTTAAAATTCAGCATGATTTTATAACAACCTTGTAAAATTGGGTGTTTTTATATTTTTATTTTTTAAAAAATTATGAAATAAAGCTACTGAAGGCTACACAAAGCAAATATGTAAGTTGATGTGTTATTACAAGACAAACACCTTTGAAATCATCACTCATATTAAGAAATAGAACTTTGTGACAGCCACTGCACAAGCTGCTTCATGATCCCTGTTCCAATTACAACCCCCTTTCTCCTGCCATAAGTCAAGTTAGCTATTTTAACTTTCACGGTAATCACTTCTGTTTCTTTATTATTTTTTCACCCTAGCATGTATCTATAATGATGATGGCTTAATCTTGACCACTTTAAAAACTGTCTTTTAAATTTCTTATCCTCTAAAGTCTTCATCCCTGCCTTTACTTTTCCTGACCATTTGTTGACAAACCCAAGGTATTAAACTGATAGTATTTGTCACAGTCTGCATTTCATAGAGTGTGTACTCATTACACAGATTAATGTGTTTCTTAGTCCTTTGTATCTCTTGAAAATTGACAGACCCAGGACCCGATCAGATGCATGTTCAATTCATTTGGCAAAATCCTATGCTGTGTTGGATTATTTTATCAGGAGGCACAGGACATCTGGGTCTCTAGCTTTTTGTGATGTTAGTGGCTACTGAAGCTCAATCTCTAGCTCCATTATTTCCTTGCAAAATGGTGATATTCATTTTTCTTTCTCTTATCACTGGGAATCATTTTATAAGATGCTTTCCCACATCCAGTAGTTAGTTACCCAATTGTGCAGTTCACCCAGAAAAGACAAATGCTTGATTTTGCATTTATCAAATCTGGTTATTCATCAAAGTGTGAAGATACCCAATTAATTTTAAAGATCATTATAAACTCATGGATTTAAAAATATTTGGTGGTTTTCAATTATTTGCAATTGTTCATTTTTGTTTTGTACAAATTCTCTATTTTTAGCCAAAAGAAGCCTCATCAAGTTAATTCCTGAGTCATTTTAATATAAAACTACAAGTCTTTGATGGTTTCTTTTCTATCTGGTATATCATGATTTTTCAGTCACATATTGCATACTATTTGCTCTGGCTTCTTTTAGCAGAAATGGCATTTCAAGATCATTATATGGCTGCCAGGGATGCTCATTATTACAGAGTTGGTGATTGTTTCCAAGCCACTTTAGTGAACAGAGCTAAGACTCTAATGCACATACACTTTTACATTAAAATGCCTCATGTGCTCCTACTGAGTTCAATTCAGATTCAGGACCAAGGGTTTTGTGTTTGTTTGAACTTAACCTCTTCTATAATATATTTGTATTTTCTTTCTTTCATACTGAGAAACCTGGCACTCAATGACTCAGGGAATAATAAAATCTCTTAAAATTATTCATTTACTTTATCTCATATTTCCCATCAACCCATTTTTAAATAATGATATTTACTATTACCAGTAATAAAATTATTGAGAACAGTTTTTCTGTGATTTCTTTTGTGCCACTTCTAGTTTATTCATCATTTTGGAAATACCTTTTTTCTTTTCTTTTTTTCTGATCTATCAACTCGTTTGAGTTCTTGTTACTCTGATTTATGTTCTCTCATGTTCTGTACCTTTTTATTCTTGTTAAATAGCTCATTTTAAATAGAATCTTACAATTTTCATACGTTGTGATCTTTTTTTTTTTCCTGACATGAATTTATTGTCTGTAGAGCTGATAATACACTCCTTATTGTGTTATCTCTTATCATAATATTGCATGACATTTGACCTTGGGTTTTTGCTGTAGTTTTTAATCAAGCTCATTTTTATATGGAATTCATTTCCCTTGACTCTCTTTTCTAATGTTGCAGAGCTTTCCCTTTGCGTTTTGTTTTGTTTTGTTTGTTTTGTTGTATTTACATTTGGCAGCTTGCTTACTGGGATTTATTAGCACTGTCTCTTTTATCTTGACCATTTATTCCCTTCGTTTCTATAATTGTTTATTCTTAATTTTTCTTCTGCTTCCACAAATTTTTCTTTAATGGAGAGTATTCTCTTAGGAGAGAAACTGAGTTGGGTTGGTCAATTTTGAGAGTTTATATAAGTTAGATCGCTCTAGCTTCATCTTTTACCATGGTGCTATTATTCCACTGAGCAAAACCCTTCCCACTTTCAGCTCCTGTTCTCAAATGAATGGCTCTTTGGAGGATTTCTCTATGCTCAAGTCTGATGGCCCCTCTAATTCCCTTTACATTCTTCCACACAGATGCTGTTATCATGCAGGTCTTGTGGCTTAGTGGTTTATCCTCTTCCACTTAGCATAATGTCTGCAAGGTTATCCATATTGCAGCATATAAACAATTTCCTTCTTGTTATGACTGATAATATTCTATTGTACATGTAGATCACATTCTGTTAGTCCATTCATCCATTGATGGACATTTAGGTTGTTTTTACCTCTTGGTTATTGTGAGTAACATTGCAATGAACATAAGAGTACAGACATCTTATTGAGATCCTGATTTCCATTCTTTCGAATGTATACTCAGAAATGGGATTGCTAGATCATACATAGTTCTATTTTTAGTTTTTTTAAGGAAACGCTACACTGTTTTCCATAGTGGATGTACCATTTTTTATTCCCACCAAGAGTGTACAGCAGTTCCAGTTTCTCTACATCTTCACCAACACATGTTATCTTTTGTGTTTATGATAGCCATCGGGTCTGGGGACTACTTTGTCACTAAGAGCAGGCATTGGGGATGAGAGTCAGTAAGAAACTTCTCAGAGCTCTCCTGGCTTCTCCATCTTTCCTCCTCCCCTTGCAATCCTCCCTTCAAGTGGCTTCACTGGAGTGAGCCTAGTCTTTCGGTGGTCCTTACCCAATATGTCTTTGGCCATGATAATACTACAGGCACAGACGATATTCTGCCCTGTTCTATTTAATGGCCATTTTGCTTGATCACTGTTTACTTCTTCCCATTTGGTCCAAGCACCCCAAATCCTCCTTTTTCCTCAACCCCTGGAATGCTTGCATGTCTCATTTTAAGCATTCTTCTACCTCAGGGCCTTCACTCTTGTAGTGTCCTCTGCCTAAAACTTTCTTCTACTGACATTTACATGATTTGCTCTCCTATGTCCTACAACTATCTGTTAAAATGTTATTTTGTCAGTGAATTTTTTCTGACCACCAGTATAAACAGCAACCACCTTATCATTTTAACCCTAATTTAGTTTTTGCCTCTTAATTCTTAGCATAGTATAATACATATGGTTATTTTTTCCTTTTTATAAAAATTATATCCTCCACTAAGTTCTATACTACATAAAGGAAAGGGACTTTATCTCTTCGGTTCACTGCTGAAACTTCAGTACATATGATAACTCCTGGCACAAAGTGATGCTCCCCAAATGAACAAATGGATGAATGAATGAGTGAAGTTATTCTGATCCTAGATTGTTTCAGCTTTTTCTTAAGAGCATCACAATGTCAAAGGGTCAATATTAGGGAGAACACTGGCAATGATTTGATACAGAGTAAAGAGTTCCTAGTTAATGTTTGAGAACTACATGGAGAACTCTCATTTATACGTGGCGTTTCCAAAAAGCCAAACTCATGGAAACAGAAAAGTGATAACCACCAGAGGCTGGGGGCACCAAGACTGGGGAGTCTTGATCAAAGGACACAATGTTTCAGTTAGACAGCATGAATATGTTCAAGAGATCTACAGTACATCATGGTCACTATAGTTATTTACAATACATTGTATATTTTAAAATGGCAAAGAGCCGGGCATGGTGGCTCATGCCTGTAATCCCAGTCCTTCAGGAGGCTGAGGCAGGTGGATCGCTTGAGCCCAGGAGTTGGAGACCAGCCTGGCCAACATGGCGAAATCTCATCTCTACAAAAAATACAAAAATTAGCCAGGTGTGGTGGCAGGTGCCTGTAATTCCAGCTACTGGGGAGACTAGGGCATGAGAATGGCTTCAATCCAGGAGGCAGATGTTGCAGTGAGCTGAGGTTATGTCATCACACTCCAGCCTGGGTGACAGAGGGAGACTCAGTTTCAAAAAAATAAAAAATAAATAAATAAAACAGCACCACCAAAAAAATGGTAAGTATGTGAAGTAATACATCTGTTAAATAGCCTGATTAGTCCTTCCACAGTATTTGCACATATCAAAATGTGATTTTGTGCACTATAAATATGTAAAATTTTTACTTGTCAATCAAAAAATAAAATATTAATAAAATAAGATGGATTTATTTTGTGCTCTTTCCATTGAGCTTGCTGTGCTGAATTAAATATCCAACATGGGATGGGAAACCTTGCATTTGAATGTCAGCTCTGATAATAATTAGACACATTATCTGCAATATTTAAACCTGCTGAGTCTCAGTTTCCATATCTGTCAGAGAAGGTAGTCTTAACAATGATCTAGAACCAGAAATACCATTTAACCCCAAAATCCCATTACTGGGTATATACTCAAAGGACTATAAATCATTCTACTATAAAGACATATGCACACATATGTTTATTACAGCACTATTCACAATAGCAAAGACTCGGAACCAACCCAAATGCCCATCAATGATAGATTGGATTTTAAAAAATGTGGAATACATACACTATGGAATACTATGTAGCCCTAAAAAAGGATGAGTTCGTGTCCTTTTGCAGGGACATGGATGAAGTTGGAAACCATCATTCTCAGCAAACTAACACAGGAAGAGGAAATCAAACACCAAATGTTCTCACTCACAAGTGGGAGTTGAACAATGAGAACACATAGACACAGGGAGACGAACATCGCACGCTGGGGCCTGTCAGGTAGTGGGGGCCTGGGGGGACGGATAGCATTAGGAGAAATACTTGAGGTAGATGATGAGTTGATGGGTGCAGCAAACCACCATGGCACATGTATACCTATGTAATGAACCTGCACATTCTGTACACGTATCCCAGAACTTAAAGTATAATAAAAAAAATATAAACATTAAAATAAAATTAGAAAAACTATAACAAAACTTTGCGATTGTTAAAATTATATCAGTGGTTAATTCACGGTTGTATGTAGAGTAGACTAGGAAATGTTCAAGTTGAATGGCCAAAGGAGATTGCAGAATTCCCCAATTGATGAAGAATACAGCTCTTTTTAGATGCAACTGGAGAAGTGACAATTATACCTCCTACGCATTTCAGATTCCATAGGACAGTTTCATTGTAATATCCACTTGCAAAACTGTGTGGAGTGAGATGTTAAACAGCACGTATTTTTAATTTAAAATCCATTAGCACTCCACATAATTAATTAGAATTTTACACTCTAGTGGCTTTTGGTTCCCTATAGAAAATTAAGCACACAGAATATAATTTGATTTAATTTTTGGTCTAGGTTTAATCTACCTTAAACATTTTTTTAATATCTCCGGAGAAATTTTAATGACTTAAAAATTCGCGATTTTTTCCTTAGTAAACCTACCATTCTATTCTGGAATTTTGGTAGAAGAGGAGAAAAAAAGCTTAGAAAAATACAGATAAGGCAAAATATTTAATCAGGTTTTCAGAATTCAAAATACAGAGCCCACTATCTTTGCTGATATAATTTACTTGGGGAAAATACAGAGAGGTTGTAAAATTTTGCCTGTCAATTTCACAGCCCTTGTCTGTTTCCTAGAATTATAGAACTCTGTTTGCACATAGGTCTTTTTAAGTTTCAGTCTGTGCCACTAAAATGATCTCTTACAAGGGGTATCATGTGAATTTGACATTCTTATAGCACATTTACTGTGGCCCAGGAGGCTGAGTACTGGGTCATAGTTACACTCTGTTTCAACCTCGGAGGGTCACGGCCGTGGGTGAGCTTCCTGTTGGTTTATTTATAACCATGGAATTACATCTCAAGGTTTGGAGGGCCTTGACCTCACTTCAAATTGCCTCACGATGATTATAATAAATATTAGGTCTTGAAATTCCTTGACTATTAGGTTTAGTGGAGTCATTGATCAACTTTTTTTGACAATGTCTGTTTTAATTTCCTGCTTTCCCTTACGTTGCTTATTCTAAGTTCCATAATCGCAGAAGCTAACACTTTCCTATGGTATTTGCTAAATACAATCATATTTATTATTATTCACCTAGATAAGATTTTTCTATTGCGCTATTGTTAACACTAACATGCCTTTCCAACACTAAGTTGAGTACAATTTTATTTATCATTTACTAAAAACAATTATAATATCACGATATATTTTCCACAAAAGGCAATAAATTTCAATACAAGACTGTTGCAACAATAAACTACGAGTGAAACACATACTTATATACAGAAATGCACACACACATATATACACATATAAACTATACAGACTTAACCCTATTAAATAACAAGCTTTGAAATTTTTAATAGAAGGAGATACTATTGCTCCAAGAATCTATTGTTTCTTTTGTTGTGGACCCAGTGGTTTAAATACTATTATTTCATTTGACAATATTTTAAAAGTCATACACAGCAGTACAGAGTGGTCTTTTAGGACACCAAATCTTGGGGACATAATAGGGTATAATTCAGTTGGCAGATCCAAATTTAAATAAAAGACTTGCCAGATATGGCTATTTGACAGAATTTAGGTTAATTTTGTCTATAGGTAGAATTTACAAATTTAAACGATTTATCCATATATCATTTTAATACAAATGACAGTTTCAGGATGATTTTGACTTCTTAGACATGTTCAATTCAAATGTAAAATACTTCTCTGATTCATTATCAAGTATAAACTTCTTTTAGTATTAAGATTTTACATATAAAACAAAATATGAAACACGAAGGAATTAAAATATAGACAAGATCAGATTACTGTGAGAAAAAATGCTATTCATTGGTTTTATGTCATAATGTGAATATGCTAATAACTGCTAATAATTGACACTGTAGAAACAAATATAAATAGGTTTAATGAGGTTATCAATTTTTCTCTCATAAATGTTCTTACATACTTCATATTGTAAGCATATCACTAATGATGTATGTCTTTTCATTAAAGTTGACATAATAAAGATGACAATTAATTTTTAATGAATCTGTTAGTGAAATTTAATATTGAAAAATTAATAAAGCAAGCTTAATTTCATTGCTGAGTCTATTATTAGCATTATGTGTATTAGCAAGCAAATTTACCAAGATGAACGTTTATATTGGGCAACTTGGTTAAGAAATGTATGCTAATTCCCGTTTTTATAGGCCTGATAAGTAGAAAAACAAAATGCAGTTTGGAAAATAAAGCAAATCCCACAACTTAAGAGTGTTATAATCCTATAGGACCTATTTCTTCTTTGATACAGAGCATTCATGACAGCCAAACAAAGGGTCAGCTTATTGAGTAAAATCTTCCTGATTGTCTTTAAATGAATTTGAGCTTCTCCAAGGAAGCATTTGGATTAACTGAAGTCTTAACACCTGGCTTCATTTGACAAGGATTGTAGATAGGGAAATTGTTGTTCTTGTCCACTTACACCAGCTACTTTAATATACCAACTTATCTAAGCCATCTCCCCTCTGGAAGATACATATCATTATCCCTACTTTATAGATCAGAAAAATGAGCACCAGAAACATTAAGAAACATGCCATCAATTGATAGAGCCCCAATTCTAAAACAGCTGGGTCTTTCCAGCCTGCCTGCTCTTTCTAGCTTGAGAAACCTAGGACCTTTTCCTCTGAAAATTGCATTTAAGCAAAATGACAAATGTGTTAAGTTTCTGAATGGGATGAACTGGTCATTTTATGAAAGAAAATGTTAAGCTGAGAACACTTTCTTTGTGTGATTAAATCTAGCACAGATTTTATTTTATACCAATTCATTCAAAGACATTTTAAACAGCGGTTGTCAGGTAGGCTATGCATTTTTTTTCTTCCTCTACACAATACATGATACAAACGTGCCTCTGGTCTGTCATTTGTAACTATTATATCTTTAGAAAAGCATTCATTTAAAAAGGATTAGCAACAAATCATGCATTTAAAATTTCCCAGCTTTCTACGGATACAGGCAGAGGATTGAGAGAAGGCAAATGGATAAGACAAAACAACAACCCAGTTTTCTCCATCTGGGGTGGGACAAAGCCTTTCAAAAGCTAGCAAATTCATAAGAAGCACAATATATTTCAGACATAAATGTTTTTAAAGAGAAAAAAGTGGGAAAATACAAAACAAAATTTTTGGCATCAAAAATCTCATGTTTCTTATCTTAATGCTAAGCAAACTACCCCCAAATTCTCTATTTTATCAATCATTTGTTCTTGTTATCCATTCATTTATTTAGTTTGTCTGTTTATATAACTTGGAGTATCAGATACAGGTTGGAGATTAGAGAAGCCTTATGAGATCACTGAAATACAAATGAAGACTCTTTAAAACCTATGCTGCCTCAAAGCAAAACAAAAAAATGGTGCAGAACAAATCTAACATGATTCAAATTATGTTACCATCACTAACTAACCTTGGGAAGATACTTTATCTCACAACTTCGTATTAAGAAGGCAAGCCATTGATACCTTTAAACAAATAGAAAGGTAAACATATTTTCTAAATAATTATAAAGGTAAGCTAATAAAAAGAACGAAGAAAATCCAGAGAAAGCAAACAATTCACAGCAAAAATAAAAACTTTAAAACATGTCTAACAACAAAAATATGATATAACTAAAACTAGATGTATCTGTCATATCAACAGACTGAGACTACCTATGAAAATTCAGATTGGACACATGGGAAATCAAAACTGATAATATTTAGAGGGAAAAACAAACAAAAGAGAAGTAGAGCGCTTGATAAGGTTGAACTCAGGCCAAAAACAAGTGAATAATCTAGGCTAAGAAAGACAACTTAAAATGTACATGGAACCACAAAAGACTCTTACTAGCCAAAGCAATCTTGAACCAAAAGAACAAATCTGGAGGTATTTCAAAATTTACTATAAACCTATAAAAATTTAAACAGCATGGAACTGGCATTAAAAAAAAAAAAACACATAGACAAATGGAGCAGTATAGAGAGCCTAGAAATAAATTCACACATTATGTTTTACTTACAGTCTGGAAGTCAGAAGTCAAAATGGATCTCAGTGGGCAAAATCAAGGTGTCAGCAGGAATGTGCTCCTTCTGGAAATTCCAGGGAGAATCTGCTTCCTCGCCTTGTCCAGCTTCTAGAAGCTGCCTACATTCCTTGGCGTGCATCATCTTCTTCCATCTTCAAAGCTAGTCAAATTTCTCTCTGACCTCTGCCTCGTTCTTTTATATAAAGCCCACCTGGGTAAACCAATTAAACTGAGATTAAACTCACCTGGGTAAACCAGGATACACTTGTTTTAAAGTTAATTGATGATCAGCAACCTTAATTCTCTCTTGCTGTGGTGTAACATAATATATTAACAGTTTCCATGGAAAAGAACATAGACATCTTTGAAGGATTATTACTCTGCCTATCAAAATAACCAAGCTCTTTTGCAGGAGAATTCAACCAAAATATTAAAGAGCAAATAATTCCAATGTTTTTAAACTTCGTCAGAGCCATAAACAGGAGTAAAATTTCTTTTAATCAAGTCTAATAACATTGATATAACATTGATACTGAACTTGGCAATGTTAGCCCTCAAAAGATAATTACAAACAAATCTCATTTCTCATCATCAAAGCCAACATCTTAAATAAAATATCAGCAATTAGAATTCAGTCACACATGGAAAGAATAATACATCGTGCCAAGTGTTATCTTCTCAAACAATGAAAAGGTGTTTGCTACAATTAAACATACAATTTTTATTTTAAAGAACTCTCAAATATTAATATTATTATGATAAAATATACATTAATCCAAAAGACACCATAGCACCTAATTTTTAAAAATGAAAAGTGAAGTATGAAGTTGGAAAGGGGGAAGTAGAGTTTTCATATGGAACTCTAAACAATCAGTTAAAAACCACTATATTCAATAGACTTCAGTCATTTATCAAGACACAACTTTACTATTTCAAATAATAGCTTTCTACAAGCAAACACAACAAGCTAAAAGATGTAATGGATTAAATATTTGAATTTACAAATATAAATATAAAGCCTATGAGGATAAATTAAATGAGAAATATCTATAAGAACTATATGAAAGTTTAGCGTCTATAATAATTACTTATTTTAAATATATAACTATGTCAATTATCTCTAAGTTACATGACTTCAACAAAGTATTAATAATTTATTTTGAAGTTAGCAAATGAATTAAAGTTCTTATGAACTGAAACCACCATAAAATACCACTTCACACCCATTAGGATTGTTAGAAACAAAAATTCAGATAATAATATATTGGCCAGAATGTGGAGAAATTAGAACTCTGATTAACTGCTTTTAGGAAAATAAATATGCAGCCATCTTGGAAAACTGTCTGACAGTTTTTTAGATGATTAAGCATAGAATTACCGTAGAATCCTGCAATTCTCCTCCTGCCTATAACCCCAAGAGAAATGAAGACATATTTCCATACAAAAACTTGAATGTTTATTACAGTATTATTCATAATAGCCAAAAGGAGGAAATAATCCAAATGTTCACTAAGGGATGAATGGATAAGTAGTATGTGATGTATCCATCTAATAGAATATTATTCAGCCATAAAAAATGAAGTACTAATGCATGCTGCAATATGGATGAACCTTGAAAATACTGGTAAGTGAAAGAAGCCAGTTATACAAGACCACACATATGATTCCATTCACATGACTGTTCAGAATAGGGAAATCTATAGAAACCGAAATTGGTTACTTAAGTTTAGGGAGGGATGGGTGAATAGGGAGATGATAACTAAAGGATACAGTGTTTCTTTTCAAGGTGATGAAGATATTCTAAAACTGACTCTGGTGCTGGTCACACATATCTGTGATTACATGGAAAACCATTGAGTGGATGAATTGTAAGACATGTAAATTCTATCTCAATAAAACTGTTAAAAATTTTATAAAAATGATTAAGCAAGATGACTAGAGAAAAACAACTTTTTAAAAAGCAATAGAGGTAAACTCAGTCCAATAATTTTTAAAAAGTATGAGATTATGATACCAGCTCATGAACAAAAAACAGATAAATGGGACACAATGCACAGAGCAAACCCAGACACCGTGAGGATATTATAAATGTGTTAAGAGATGTATCAAATCAGCAAGAAAACATGGACCATGAAATATATCTATTGAGACTAGCTACTTGGCTAGATTGGGGAGGGGGAAGAAGTAAACCTGGATTCATACCTTATATCAAATACCAACATAGAGTTCCAAATATCCAAGATTTTATTGTAATAATAAAATAATAAAGGCAATAAAAAGAGAATTTTGGTTTCCAAATTAATTTATAATCTCAAAGCAGAAAAACTTTTTCTAAATGTGATTTATAACATAGAAGCCATGAAAGGATGAATCAATTAAAACTTTTATGTCAAAAATATATATGTAAGATAAATTTTTAAAAACAGTGTCAAAATGCAAGTGACACACTGGAGTATTACTTGCAAATCACTAAACAGAAAGAAGACTAATTTTCCTCATATATAAAGAGCTTCTAGAGACCAATAAAAAGACAAACTGACTTTCTAAAAATTGGACAAATGATGTAACCAAGCTTGCACAGAAAAATGAACATCTAGGTTCTTAAGTATAAAAGGTGCTCTACCTAACTCATAATAAAGAAACAGAATTTAAAACAGACTTGGATACCAATGTTCAGACTGGTAAAGTCCTTAATGTTTGATGACAGACAACATTGGCAATGCTGTTGGAAACAAACCTTCATAATTAGCTGAAATAATTGTAAAAAACCTAATGCATAAAATTTGTCAGCATCAAAATGACAAATGTTCTTAACTTTTAACCATCATTTAGCCTTCTTACAAATATTCTCTATCACATAAAATAAAATAAGCAGAATTATTCATTGTGGTATTGTAATAAAGTTTGGGAAGTAACTTATTGTCCATCAAAAGGAGTAGATAGATTGAGGTATATCCATATAATGTAGGGTGTTTCAACCTCATCACTACTGATATTTTGGATCAGATAATTCTTTGATGGGGAGGGGATGTCCTGTGCTTTATAAGATGTTTAGCAACATCCCTGACTTCTACCAACTAGATGTCAGTAGCAGCTCCCCTCCCCATTGTGATAACCAAAAATATCTTCAGACAGCGTCAATGTGTCATGTGAAACAAAATTGCTCTCCCTCATTGAAACCCACTGATGTAATATAATACTATAAAGCTATTTTTAAAACTGAGAATAAGCTATGTGTTGAATTGGAATGAACTATAGTACATATGATATTTTATTAAGCAAAAAAGTCAACGTACAGAACAGTTTGTATAATGTGCTACCATTTTTCTGAATAAAGAATGGGGATGTGTATTTATAGTTGGCATGCACGCATGGCAAATGCTTTGGAAGGATTCAAGGGAACTAAAAACAGTGACGACCTATTTGTTGGAAGGTGGATAGATGGATGGCTAGATATAGAAAGAGGTTCTATTTAATTTTATGATAGATATGATTTTTTTAAACCATTGGAATGTTTAAATAAGTAAATACATTGATCAAAATTCACAAATGCATTTGAATCTTTCCCATTTGATCTGTCTTAATAATCATCACTTATAAAGGTGCTGGGCCTTGATTTCTCTCTCTACTGAAAATCCTTAAGTGGACCAAAGTTTTCTTTGCCTATACACTGATATGGGCTTCTGAAACATCTATATAGTCAAGTTTTGATGTCTTGAGCAGCAGAAAATTTAAATAAGTGAATATACTGTCGTTTATAGTGATTGCTGTTCTGGTAAGTCCTAATTGAAAAGCTGGAACTCTTCTGTGAAGAACCCCAAGCGAATATCCAGGACTTGAACTCAGACCTGGAACAAATAAACTTATTTACAGAACTCTCCACCCCAAATCCACAAAACATACATTTTTCTCAGTATCACATAACACCTATTTTAAAAGTGACCACATAATTGGAAGTAAATCACTCCTCAGCAATTGCATAGCATTACACAGGTTTAAATAAAATATTGGTTGGCTGCTTGTTTGTTATTTTCATCCCTTATTCCTTCCTGTCTCCATTGTTAAGCACAATTATTGGCATAAAAGAGGTTTTTAATACCCATTTTTCGACTGCATTCTAGCCTGAGCAATAGAACAAGAATCCTATTCTCTCTCCCTCTTTCTCTTCCTCTTTCTCTCTTCATTCTTTTCTTTCTTTCTTTCACTCTTTCTTCTTTTCTCTTTTTCTTTCTTTCAAAAATAAAAATTAAAAAAATTAAAAAATTTAAAAAAATAAAATTACTGTAAGTATTCACTGATCATGAATATTAAAAGCCATGAGATGTCTTTTGTGTATAAGATGGTATTATTGCATCATGATCAACAAGATGATTTTTCAAGTTACTCTTTCAATATGGCAGAAGATTGGCAGTGAGCCCCAGCTTCATCTAATTATGCAGTGCCTCCTTGAAGATAGTTGACCAAAGAGAGATGTGCAAGTTTCCGATTGTCTCTAAGTCTCAGATACCTTACGTGTAATTAGAGACAATACATAATTCAAAGGTCTGTGAAACGAATGAAAAGGATGGTGTATGTGAAGCACCAAGCAAGCGTTTTGAACACTGTAAAGTCCCAAATATTTAAGTTCCCCTTCCTTTCTCCTCCCTCTCCTGACACAACTGAAAGGGTCATTGTTCCCGTGGAATATATGTAAAGTCTACCTTCTAATGAATAATTAGAGGCAAATTGATAGAGACCTATTTGATCTGGCACTGCCTCCTGGACTCAGCCACTTCCTACAGATGGCTGTAGGCAGAATTGCAATTCACCTCCAGTCTCACCAGCTCATTTTATTCAGAGTCAAGTGTTCCCCCAAAGAACTCCCATTGTATGGCCTAACAAAGTACTTATCACACTGACGGCAGTGGCTGCTGCCATCACACCGGCTGCAGGAGGAAGGTGCAACTGGGGCTGCGCACCCCATGGAACCGGTGGGACTCCCACCCCTTCTGTGTGGGTCTACAGCCACCCAAACTGTGGCTGTAGATCCAAGCCTGTGCTCATAGAGGGGGCCAGGAGCAGGCAAAATCTGCCCTCCTGAGTGCAGCTACAGCTACAGGATCCATGGCCGCAGATCTGGGCCTCTAGGTCCATGGAGCAGGAAGGAGCCAGGGACAAACAGCAACCCCACCCCTTCCGAGTTGGTGAGACAGGAGCTCCCTGAGTGTGGCTATGGCCTGCCCTCCCAGGCCCAGGACTTGGGCATGTCTGCAGCCTGCATCCTGGGGGGGCCTGGAAGCCCTCCCCCAAGTCCCTGATGGCTCGGGGCTGTTGGTTCCTGCTACCTGGACTCCCCTTTCCCAGTGCCCACTCTGATCTCTGATCTCTGATCTCAGAGTAGGGTTGGGGCCAAGCCCAGGGCCTTGAATGGCAGTGGGAGGCAGAGTCCTTGGCAGAAGTGCTGGGTCCCCAGTAAGGCCCCATCTTCAGGCCAAGGAAGGCCTGAAGGCTGGGAGCCAGGCTGCCAGTCCTGCCAAGGGGAGTGCCTCCTCTGGACCCACCCATGGCTGCCCATGGACCAACTGGCAGGCACTTCCTCTCTCTGAGGTCCATAAAAACCCCAAGCTCAGCCAGAGCAGGGCAGAGGGCAGAGGACAAAGAGACAACAGGTGGACCTGCTGCAGAGAGGAGCTACTCTCTCTGCTGAGAGCTGAACACTTAATGGGATGACCTGCCTACAGAGAGGAGCTACCCATTGCAAGTTTCCTCTGAGCTGTTCTAACACTAAATGAAGCTCCTCTTCATCTTCTTCACCCTTCACTTGTCTGCATATTCATTCTTTGTGGACACAGGAAAAGAACTCAGGCAAAGGCACCACCAGCTACAGAGGTTTCCAGGAAGAAAACTGACACCTCACAGATCCCATAACAACACTGTAGTGTAATCATTTATATGGCTTTCTTTAGTACTAGATTGGAAATTGCTAGAGGGAATTCCTTTCTGTAACCAAGAGCCTCACACAGAACCTGAACATAGAAGACGCTCAGTAAGGAAGAGAGAAAGGAATGAAAAGAAGGAAGATAGAGGCAACAAACAACAGAATGGGCAATGCTTAGCTTCTAAACCAGTGCTATCTGGTATAAATGTAATGCAAACCCTAAGTGTGAGCCACGTATGTAATTTTATATTTTCCAATAGCCACATTCAAAAGTAAAAAGAAACTAATTAATATTTAATAATATGTTTTACCTAACAAAATGTATCCAAAATATTATCATAACAATGTGTAATCAATATGAAAAATTACTGTGAGATTTAAAAATTTTTTGTATTAAGTCTTCCAAATCTGCTGTATATTTCACACTCATTGAACATCTCAATTTGGACTGGACACATTTTAAGTATTTGACAGCCACATGTGGCCAGAGGTTTCCATATTGAACAGTGCAGCTCTAGACTCTACATACCTTCTCAGTGTCTTTTCCATTTCAGAAGCCCAGCCTTCCCCAGCTGGAGCTCCACCTACTTCAAGATGCCCAGCTCCTCCCCACTAGCTACTTAACTATCCAGGTTAAAAACACTCCTAATTCACTCTGACTTACAAAATGTACCATCCCATCTCCCAGATTCCCACTCTAAAATGCCACTTAATTTGTGTTATTAAGTGCCAATCAGTTTAAGTAGCTAATATTCCCAAGTAATAGTCTGGTTTTTAACAGGTATTAGATAGGAAGATACTGTCTTCCCATTAAAGGCTTTATACATATCCTATACTGAAAAAAAAATGTGACTAATAACTTCCAGGCTTGGTGCAGTGGCTCACACCTGTAATCCCAGCACTTTGATAGGCTGACGTGGGCAGATCACCTGAGGTCAGGTGTTCAAGACCAGCCTGGCCAACATGGTGAAATTCCAGTTTCTACTGAAAAATGCAAAAATTAGCTGGGCATGGTGGCGGGCACCTGTAATCCCAGCTACTCAGGAGGCTAAGGCAGGATAATCTCTTGAACCCGGGAGGCAGAGGTTGCAGTGAGCCAAGATCGTGCCACTACACTCCAACCTGGGCGACAGAGCAAGACTCCTGCTCAAAAAAAAAAAAAAAAAAAAAGAACTTCTATGATGGCACTTCAGAATGTCCCTGGCACACCCAAAGATGTGAGTGAAATATGATATTTTGGTACAAGACTCGCTGAATAAAGAAACTATCATCTGTCTTCAGGTCCCCAGTGTCAAGTATGTAGTCTGACATAAAGATGGCACGGTAAATATTGGCATTAAATGTAATTAAAATTAGTTGAGAAACACAAGTGAGAGTTCCATCAGAGCTAGATAGGGTTACCCAGCAAGGAAAAGAAATTCATGAGGCATGACTAATGGAGTTCTTGGGTTTTTAAGTCAAAGAGTCAGTATTTTATTAGAAAGTGGGAAAAACAAAATGACATAATGGGAAAGAAATAAAATGGCAGAAGTCCCTTGAAATCCACAGATCAGAGAGCAGAGCATTTATGACTAATCTTCAGGGATTGTCGGGGAAGATATTTACACATTGATTCAACAAATATTTCCTAAACTGCTATGTGCCAGGCTCTGTGCTTGGCAGAAGCCACACAAAGGTAAGACATTGTTTCTATCCTAAAGGAGCTCTAGACTTAAGAACAGACAGACATGAAAAGTAAACAGTTCCTACCTTATGATGTGATGAAAGCTATGCTATAAGGGAGGTATTTGCAAAGAGGAATGGGGTCAAAGAGGAAGGGGGAACTGTTTAGGGAGTTCCAGGATAGCTTCATAAAGGAAGGGAAAATAAGACCTTAAGAGATCAGTAGGTTTCTGCTGGGCAAATTTAACAACATGTGCAAAGACAGAGGAAAGAAAATACATAGGACATTCTAGAATGCAGAGTAATGCAGCGTAACTGGAGCACAGCACTGCATGAAAAGTGGACAGTAGCAGGAGATGATATTGAAAAAGCAGACTGAGCCCAAATCACAAAGGACCTTGCAATGCTCTGCACAGGGATTTGGACTTAGCCTAAAGTCGAGGTGTATCCACCCCAAGGTTCTAAGCAGATACATGATAGGAGAGAATTTCTCTGCCCACAGGAAGCCAGAAGTGATCATGTGACTTATTTGGGACAATGAAATGTGAACAGAAGTGATGCCACATTCTGGCCAGGCACAGTGGCTCACACCTGTGATCCCAGCACTTTGGGAGGCCGAGGTGGGTGGATCACCTGAGGTCAGGAGTTCAAGAGCAGCCTGTCCAACATGGTAAAATCCCGTCTCTACTAAAAATACAAAATTAGCTGAGTGTGGTGGTGCACGCCTGTAATCCCAGCTACTCAAGAGGCTGAGGCAAGAGAATTGCTTGAACCGGTTAGGCAGAGGTTGTCGTGAGCCAAGATGGTGCCACTGCACTCCAGCCTGGGCAACAAGAGCAAAACTCTGTCTCAAAAAAAAAAAAAAAAAAGAGAGAGAGAGAAGTGATGCCACATTCTTTTTTTTGTCTGGACAGTGACTAACAATCTTAAGATAGTGGCTCTTCTGTCCACCTGGATTCCTGAGTGATTGCAATTGAGGTAGGAGGCAGGACTAAACTCCAGACCAGAATGAAAACTGACTGAAACAGGGAGGTGGCACTGAAAGCACCTCCCCATAAGACGTGCCCACCAGCACTATGACAGTTTACAAATGCCATGGCAACACCAGAAGTTACCACCTCTTTTCATGGCAACTAGCAGGAAGTTATCGCCCTTTTTCTAGAAATTTCTGAATAACCCTCTGTTTAATTTGCATGTAATTAAAAGTGGGTATAAACATGACTGCAGAAATTCCTGAGCTGCTACTCGCAGCACACTGCTTATGAGATAGCCCTGCTCTGCAGGAGCAGCGACCACGCTGTGTAACACCACCTCCTCAATAAAGCTGTTTTCGTCTACCCCCAGCTTGCTCTTGAATTCTTTCCTGAGCAAAGCCAAGAACTGTCCTGGGCTAAGCCCCAGTGTTAGGGCTCACCTGCCCTTCACTGCAATGAGCAGAGCCCTCCTGCTGAATAACAGTGGACTTGTAGCGGGAGTAAGAATTAAGACTTTCTTGTCTTAGCCACTTTGATTTGCAGGGGCTTTCTTATTACTACTACATAAAAACTCCAGGCTATCTTGACTGATAGAGCAGGAGAGCAACATGATCAGATTTATATTTTTAAAGGATAGTTGATGATGACACGGAGGATGAATTAGAAGTAGGAGAGGAAGTTAATTACAGGCACAAAACCGATACAGAGATACTGCAATAGTCCAGGAAAGAGATAATAAAGGCCTAAAATAAAAGCAAGAACAGAGGAGGTAAAGAAAATGAGTTATACTTAAGAAATATTTACATTGCAATAGCAACAATATTACATTGCAATATCAAAGAATATAGTGACTATCAAAATGTGCTTTATAGTTGTTTTTGTCATCATCTATTCCTATGTAACAAATTACCCTAAAACTTACCAGCTTAAAACAATGATAAATGTGTATTATCTCACAGTTTCTGTGGGTCAGAAAGTTCAAGAACAGCTTAGCTGGTGGTCCTGACTCAGGATTTCTCTAGAGGTGGCAGTCAAGGTGTTGGCCAGGGCTACAGTCATCTGAAGGTTTGACTGGGGCTAGAGGATCCACTTCCAAAATGGTTCACTCCTATAGCTAGGAAGTTGATGCTAACTGTTAGCAAGAGGCTTCCATTCCTTATTATACAGACCTTTCCATGAGGCTGCTTAAATGTCCTCGTGATGTGGCAGCTGGCTTTCCCCAGAGTGAATGATCCAAAAGAGAATATGGTACAGTGGCAATTTCTCTTATGGCCTAGCCTTAGAAGTCACACACCATGACTGCTTGCACATTCTCTGATCACACTGACCAAACACGATGCACTGTAGGAGGGGCCTCTAAAAAGAGGTGAATGTAGGAGGTGAGGATCGTGAAGGGCCAGCTTGAAGCCTGACTACCACAATGAACAAGATGGAAATAAAGAAGCTGACTCTGAGACTTCTAGCTTAAATGATTCAATGGTGAGATTAAGCAAGATACAGAAAGGAGCGGCAGTGGACCAGTTTGGGAAGTGAGAAAGCAAATCATTAGTTCAATTTTGGACCTGCCATGGGGAGGAGCCTCGAAGACACGCCAACAGAGATGCCTAATTGTTAAATAAGGAGCACCTAAGAGAGGGCTAATAACTTAGGAATGAAAATTATCTAAGAGTGGGAGGCGTGAAGGCGTAAATAATATGGCCCAGGGAATGTGCAGAAGAAAAGAGGGAAGAAACAAAACAAAATACCAGGAATGGATCCTTATGAAGAGAGTCTTATATTTTTAAGGAATGGGGGAAAGAGGAAAAGTCAATAAATGACTCAGGGCAGCAGGACTCAGGGAAGTAATCAGAAAATGGGCGTTGTCGGGATCGAGAGGCTATGGTGGACAGTTCCATGAGTTTCAGCATCAATGCCATGTGACATAAAGCAGTCAAGCAACATGAAAACTGAGACAAGCCCACTGGATTTCACAGATACGGTGGTGGCCATATGGTAAGTATCTCAGTGGAGGTGGGATTGCATTGCTCACCTAAATGTATAATTTCTCCTTTGAGATTAAACTCTTTCTCTCATGCAATAGAGGTGGCTTCCCTCATAACAGGCCCACAGTAAAACACCTTGAGTACAGAACAACCACAGCGCACCCATGATGTAAGAACTTCCCCATATAGCAATGAAAAACTCCTTTCCTCATGGGTCTATCATGCACTATCTATTGCTGATGGAGCATGAATGGGTCATAGAAAGAACCATGTCTTCTTCCCAAACAACTTTGCCTTCATAAAGAGCTTAGGTTATTGATGACTTTCTTAGGGCAACCATATTACTTGGTAGCTACTCTATGGGTCTAGGGTTATTGGATAGAAGTCACAAACCCAGAATCACAGGATTCAAAAATAGTAAGAAGAAATAATCTTGATGGATCTTCTTCTTTTAAAGATAAAAGACCTAGTAAGATTAAGCTATTTGGTCAAGGTCTTTTTCTTCTTCTTTTTTTTGGCTATGATTGGGTCCTGACTTTCTGGCTCCCTGCTTCTTGTCCAGGATGCTTTTAACTCATTCACATTTCTTCACATTAATTTGCACATACACACAAACACAGACACACACACACACACACACAGGCATGTGCACATAGATATAAATCTCAGGAGAGACTGATGTTCAGTTGTTTAATAGGCATCTCCAATTTCACATAGCTAAAACAGATCTCTTGATGTTCCTGAAAATAAATCTCTTCCCACCTCCCGCATAACTATGAAGGGTACTCTCACCCACACCACAGTAGCCTTTCTTGATGTCTCTCTCTCTCTCACCTTCATAGCATTCTCCAATATCTGACATTGTTTTAGATTTTTATCTGCTTATTATTGCTCCTTTCCAACTGGAATTTAAGCTCCGTGGTGGCATTTTGTTCAGTGAAAAATCTTCAGTGCTTTAAAAGTGTCTGGCACATAGTAGGTGCCAAAAAAATCTATGTTGAATGAATCAATTGGTATTAAAGCCTGTGGTCAGGAAATACTTATGACAATATTACTTTTAGCTAAATGGGAATTGAATCTAGGGACTTACCAGAAATTGAAAGTAGAAATGTCATAGTCATTGCTGTAGGCCACACGGTTGCCTTTGATTTTAAAAACAGTGAGTCCGTGTGCAGTGGTTCACACCTGTAATCCCAGCACTTTGGGAGGCCGAGTCAAGTAGATCAGTTGAGGTCAGGAGTTCAAGGCCAGCTTGGCCAACATGATGAAACCTGGACTCTACTAAAAATATAAAAATCAGCTGGGCATGATGGCACACATCTATAATCCCAGCTACTTGGGAGGCTGAGGCAGAGAATTGCTTGAAGCCAGGGAGTGGAGGTTGCAGTGAGCTGAGATCACGTCACTGCACTCCAGCCTGGGTGACAGAGCAAGACTCCATCTGAAATAAATAAAGATAATGACAGTCACAGTACCTCTGAAATCTCTTCTAGGATCAAATACCAGCCTATTAATATGCTCAGGAGCCAGTGACACTGATATGACAAGAGGTAATATGGCAAAATCAAAACTCACTACTACCCTAAATTAATGACTTTGGCCATATATTGGCAGTATCCACTGAGCATCCCTCACTTCTAGACATCCTGCGAGGAAATTATAGAAACAAACTCAATTACAAAGCAATAAAGGACACTGCTGTGAAGGATCCAATTCCACTAATTTATGTATTCATTTATTCTATTCATTCAGTAAACTTTCATTGAGTGGATACTATGTGCTTGACACCAGTGGTGCCAAGACTAAAATCCTGTCTGGAATAGTGTTTGCTATTGTTTTTCTGCAGTCTTATCTCTGTCGCCATCATCTTCACCTTTATTCATGCAAAGCTGGAGGCATGCACAGGTTACCACAGGAAACTAATGAAAGGCATCTCCGTGTCCTTTACTTATTTTTCCTACCATGGGGAGTGATGATGACATTTATCAAGCAGTTTCACCTACACCCCTGACAAGTTGTTGTATCCTAAGAATTGATGTCTCTTTCTTGGGACCATATTATCTAAGTTACCTGAGTCCTAGGGATGAGGGGAAGCATTTGGTCTTATTTCAGAGGGGAAATTCCATTCCCCTACTTTTGACAATATTTTCCCAGTAGTAATTTAATCCTCAGAATCCTGTAAGACCCTTAGGATGGTAATGAATAAATGAATGGCTGCAGTGCATTTAATCCTTATTTTTTATCCTGAGAGCTTGATCTTGGTGGTTACGACTTTTCAGCTCTTTGCATCATCTGTTGCAACATATAGTGATACACCAGAAACTATTTAGAAGCAAGCAAGATGCTGACTGCGGTTATGTGCATTTAGAGATGGCTGGTTGATGAGAGGAGAAATCAGATGGTTAAACTTCTGCAACATTTTTCAAAGACCTCCAGTAAGGCTTAATGCTTTGAAATACAAATTAGGGGAAAAGAAGGATTTGCCTGTACTAAAATTTTGGCAAAGAAACAACAGAAACCTATCTTCGAACCCATCAAACAATCCTCTTCTGTCTGAACCTTACCAAGAACTCTCTTATCTCCTTGGAATATTGACTTCCTTCCAATATACACAGGACTTCTTTGCATTCCCCAGGCGGGCCTGTTGTCACTAAAAGTTTTTAACATGATACATTAACCTCCTTGGGCTGCTGTAACAAATTACCCCAAACTGGGTGGCTTAAACCAGCATAAATCTATTCTCTTACAGTTCCAAAGCCTGTAAGTATGAAATCAAGGTGTCAGCAGGGCCATCTCTCTGAAGGCTCCAGGAAGAAAAGCTTCCTTGCCTTTTCCAGCTTCTTCCATTCCAGATTGCCTGAGCAATCTTTGGCATTTCCTGGTTTGTAACTGCATCACTTCAATTTCTGCATCTATCTTCACATGGCGAGCCTCCCCCTGTGTCTTTTTTTTTTCTTTTCTTTTGGAACAGGGTCTCACTCTGTCACCCAGACTGGAGTGCAAGTGGCACAATCACAGCTCACTGCAGCCTTGACCTCCTGGGCTCAAGCGATCCTCCTGCCTCAGCCCCACAGAGTAGCTGAAACTACAGGTGCACCAACACACCCTGCTAATTTTTGTATTTTTTGTAGAAACGAGGTTTCACCATGTTGCCCCAGGCTGGTCTCAAACTCGGGCTCAAGTGATTTTCCCACCTCGGTCTCCCAAAGTGCTGGGATTACAGGCATGAGCCACCACACCTGGCCCTGCGTGTGTCTTTCTGTCCAAATCGCCCTCTTCTTATAAAGACATCAGTCATTGGCTTTAGGGCCCTTTCTAATCCTGTATGACTTCCTCTTAACTGGATTACATTTGCAAAGTACCTGTTTCCAAATAAGGCCACATTCACAGGTACAGGGCTTAGGACTTCAACTTATCATTTTGGAGGACACAGTTCAACTCACAGCAATGCCCAAATTCTTAGCCTTCTAATCTGAGAAAATTCCACCAAATAGCATTAAAACAGGAGGCAGCACTTGGACTCTCTGGGCCTTCTCTGTGAAACTGGAATAATCCCTTCCCATCTTCTTCAAAAGCTTGTCACAGGTTAGAATGAAACAATTTCCTTCCTTCCTTCCTTCTTCTTTCCTTCACTCCTTCCTTATTTCCTCCTTTTCATCTCTACTTCCTCTTTTCCTTCCTTTCTTCCTCCTTTCTTTCCTTCCTTTTCACAAACACTTATGAGTATTTACTATGAGATAACCCAATGTTTCTGCTTTGGAAGACAGAAAGATGAAGTGGGAGTCCCACATTCAAAATTCAGGATTAGGGCTGGGTGCAGTGGCACCTTTAATTCCAGCTACTTGGGAGGTGGAGGGAGGAAGATCACTTGAGCCCAGGAGTTCAAAGCTGCGGTGTACTATAAAAGAACCCATGAATAGCCACTCCAGCCTGGGCAACACAGCAAGACCTCATCTCAAAAAAAAAAAAAATTAGACTTAGTTGGAAGATTCAAAACTCATAATAAAAGGCAAAAAGTGGTAGTTGCCATAACAGTCATAGATACTGTGGCACAAAAATACAGAGAAAATAGATCAATTCCTGCTGAGAAGAATCAAGCAAGACATTGGAGTTTGACCTTGAAGGATATCTAGGAGTTTCAGAGATTTAGAAAAAGAGTTCCCAGTTGAGCTGGGAGCAAAAGCATAGGGACGAGAAACCAGTGTATTTATAAACTTCTCAATGCGTCAAGGGCCCCTTATGCGTCATTGCTACAAACACATTTCAGAAGCTTTAATAGAAAAGAGATTGGAAGGGGAAAAAAAGCACCAAAAAAAAAAAAAAATTAACAATGGTCCTCTTTGAGTGGTTAAGAAAAATTGTACTTTTATTTATTTTTCAATTTTTTTCTAATAAGCTTGCATTATTTTTAATTAGAAGTTTTTTTTAATTTTTTGAGAAAATTTCAAGAAATTTTAATTTCACATTTCAGAAATTTTAATAGAAAAGAGATTGGAAGGAAATAAAAGCACACAAAAAAACTAACAATGGTCCTTTTTGAGTGGTTAAGAAAAATTGTGCTTTTAATTATTTTTCAATTTTTTCTAACAAGTTTACATTATTTTTTTAATTCTTCAAGAAAGATTTTTCAAATCACCTCAAAATTGTTGCCTAAAAAAAAAAAAAAGGACAAATCGAATCTTTCCAGAAACAGAATGTTTACTGAGTGAGACAACCGTCATCATGCCCATTATGACACAGAGGAAGGAAGCGGCTGTGAGAGTTAGTCCATAAATCAACTGGTTCTTGCAGATGCAGGCATTTTAGCCGCTACTTGAAGGCACAGTAGAACTTGGATTTTTCCTTTAGTAAGCAATGTCTGCCCTCTGCTGGGGATTCAAAAGTTACCGAAGACAACACTGCCTTTCCCACGTTGCAAGACAAAGTGATCAAGAGACAAGAAAGGTAAAATCACCATTCTGATCTTAAAGGCATTGGTTTTACTACTTTGACCAGATTTTCCGTTTCTATAGGCATACTCCCACAGCAGAGAGGAAAGCCCTTTGTTCACTCTCCCTCAGAGGCCGGTAGCACAGCCCATCCTTGACAGGGACTCCAGACCACCATCTGAGTCAGAGGCACGTGGTTTCAGTTGGCAGAAGGCAGGTGTGGTTTGGTTTTTAGGGGGTAGGGTCCAGGGGTTGGGCACAGTACCCACACAGCGCCTGGGGTTGGCTGGAGGGTTTGCCTAAAGCCACATGAACAGTCACTGATGCAGAAAGGAATCAGCTGTGTCTCCTAACTCAAGACCTTTGAGTGGGGTTTTTTCTGAATTAGGCTACATTCTCAACCTCAACACTATTGACTTTTAGGACAGGCTCAACCTTGGTTATTACAGAGAGGACAGCCCCTGTGCATTAGAGGATGTTTGGCCGCATCCTTGGCCTCTACCCACTACATGCCATGGCACCCTGTCCTCAATTGTGACAACCAAAAATATCTCTAGACATTGCCAACTTGCCCTCCTTCCTACCTGTGGGGGAGGATGGGGAAAGCTGGGTAGCAGGGGATGGCCCCTTGCTGAGAACCTCTGCTTGAGACCCAGCTTCTCTTCCTTTTAACCCCTGGGCATATATACAAACCATCACTCTCATTGTGTGCAAACAAGCAGCAATGACAAGGACAAAGAACTAGAAGTTAAAGACCCTGACCAGGTGCAGTGGCTCTCGCCTGTAATCTCAGCACTGTGGGAGGCTGAGGCAGATGGATCATCTGAGATCAGGAGTTCGAGACCAGCCTGGCCACATAGTGAAACCCCATCTCTACTAATAATACAAAAATTAGCCAGGCATGGTGGCGCAAGCCTGTAATCCCAGCTACTCGGGAGGCTGAGGCAAAAGAATCACTTGAACCCGGGAGGTGGAGGTTGCAATGAGCTGAGATCATGCCATTGCACTCCAGCCTGGGTGACAAGAGTGAAACGCCATCTCCAAAAAAAAAATAAAGAAGCTAAAGACCCTGTGTTTCCTTGTGCCACACCACCCCCTCCGAGCCTCCTGGCCTTGGTTTCATCAAGTGTGTGTGTATATATATATATATATGGCAGTGTATATATGTACATATGTATATATATACGGATAGATATATACATATATACGTGTACATATATACGTGTATATATATACATATGTGTATATATCTATATATACACATATGTATATATATGTGTGTGTGTGTGTGTGTATATATATATATATATATGGCAGTGTAAGGCAGTGTGCTGATGACTCCATGAAAAACAGTTTCAAGTCTGAACATGAGATTACTATGCAGAGCATGATGCAGTATACAGATGTGCTTCTGTAGGAAAATTAATAATGAATCATTGGGAGATCTCACTTTAAGAAAGACAATATTGACCAGGTGCAGTGGCTCACATCTGTAATCCCAACACTTTGGGAAGCTGAGGTAGGAGGATCACTTGAGCCCAGGAGGTCAAGGTTGCAGTGAGCTATGAGGGCCACTGCACTCCAGCCTGGGTGACAGAACAAGACTCTGTCTTCAAAAAAACAAGAGAAGAAAGAAAGAAGAAAGGAGAGAAGGAAAGAAAGAAAGAAGGAAAGAAAGAAAGAAGGAAAGAAAGAAAAAGAAAGACAGACTGAATACAGGCCTAGAATCCCTTATCCACATTTCTGAAATATAAAAAATTCTGAAAACTTCTTTTAATTTGAATGTATTTGGCAGCAAAATTTATTTGGTGGCAAAACCTGACCTGACATGAATGACACTACTGGCAGTCTTCATTGGTCCTGCTGAGTGTGAATACTCATATTTTTCTGCACAAATATTAATGTGTTTGGTCAAGGGGTGCTTGTTCAGATTGTGCTGGGGGGTGTTACATAATATATAACATGTGCACTGTTTTGCCTTTCTGAAACCCAAAATACTCTGAATTCCAAAACACGTATGGCCCTAAGGGTTTTGGATAAGGGAATGTGGACCAGAATATGTAAATTCTCAGGGAATTGAGCAAAACTGGAGCAAACACCTTCACACTATAAGTATTCATTATTCCTCATTTGCATCTTGTACCATGCCCAGCAAACTGTGAGCTTATGAGATACATAGGGAAAGATGGGAGTGTGAGTTTGCATGTAGGGCATGTGGATTTTGTCCCTTGAACAGTACCGGTAGCCTCTGTCCAGAGAAACCTGTCACTATTTACATCCATCTTCCAGAAAGGAAAGAAGCAAAACTTGGTCACAGATGTGGCCCAGTCCCCCTCTGTAGCCCCAGGCCCTGGAAGCAGCCCTCCTTCTGGAAATGACCCTTCTCTCCAGTTCCAGCAAGCAGGGACCCACTTCAGCTCACCTGGTTTGCCTGTCCTATTCCCCAACTTTCTTCATGCCCATTCACCCCAGCAGGCTCAGACGATGAGGAACAGCTCCTCCATCCTTGGGTCTAGGTCTCCGCTAAGTTGGCAGTGGAGGGAGAAGAAGGGGTGGTGCTCTTTCCCTGTTGTTTAATATGCAGAAGATTTTATGGGAGCCATGGATTAATCTGCTCAAAAAAATAAGAAGAGATACTTTTGTTAAGTTCAAGTTTCACAACCACTCAAGAGGTTTTCACTTCAAAGGATTTTAGTTCAATCCAGAGCTTGATGTCTCATTACCACTAACTTCAGTCTTTTGGCCTTCAAAGGTTTTGTTGTCTCCTTGACTCAATTCTTCACTTCAATATATTTGTTTGAAAATATATACTGAACCTGTATCATATGCCAGGTGCTGTACTGAGTAGTGGAAATATACACACTAATAAAACATGACCTGCATAGGAAAAATCATGTTCCAACAAGGGAGACATTGTTGGGCAACAGGCTATCTCCAATCACTTTATGAGCAAAAGCTGTTTTTCAAGTTTGTGACTGAAAGCAGAGGTCAGGGCAGGGCACAGTGGCTCACGCCTGTAATCCCAGCACTTTGGAAGACCAAGGCAGGTGGATCACTTGAGTCCAGGAGTTCAAGACTGGCCTGGCCAGGCCAACATGGCAAAACCCGATCTCTACTAAAAATACAAAAAAATTAGCCAGGTATGGTGGTTTACGCCTGTAATCCCAGCTACTTGCGATATATAGCAATTTGCATATGCTTAATTTATGTCTGCCACATCCCTTAAGTACACTGGTGATTAAGAAGTCAGGACAATATGAGAACCTATGAGACTGTTACATTTAATTTCATAATTAATAATTGAGATTAAGAGACCTATGTGTCATTTAGGAACACCAGGATTCATCCTCTTAATTGCCATCTGGATTTCTTGTGAATTATTTGATTTGTTTAAGCTTTGTTTATTCTCATTCAAAAGCCCTCAGATTTCACTAATTTGACATGCCAGACACTCAGCTAATCATCTTAGCAGAAAACAAAATATGAAGGAGCTCAACACTTGAACAACCGTGATGATGGAGAAAGCGAGTGGGGGATGGGTGGGAAGAGACCTGCTCTCCCATCATGCTAGCCCTGTGGGACCATGGGCAAGTCAGTCTGTACCCCTCAAACTCAGAGAGAGGGTTGGACCAGAATAGAAGATTTAACTTCTTTTTTTTTTTTTTTTTTTGATGGAGTCTCGCTCTGTCGCCCAGGCTGGAATGCAGTGGCATGATCTTGGCTCACTGCAACCTCCGTCTCCTGGCTTCAAGCAATTCTCTGCCTCAGCCTCCTGAGTAACTGGCATTACAGGTGCCCGCCATCATGCCCGGCTAATTTTTTGTATTTTTAGTGAGACGGGGTTTCACCATCTTGGCCAGGCTGGTCTTGAACTCTTGACCTCAACTGATCCACCTGCCTCGGCCTCCCAAAGTGCTGGGATTACAGGCGTGAGCCACCGCGCCCAGCTAGGATTTTACTTTTGTAAGTGAATGCCTTCTTCTGTAATGGAAGGGGTATATTCCACCAATGTCTTGGCTCTAAGGAGATGGTAAAAAGGTTACATTTGGCTTCACTCAAGTTTATAATGTTTTGCCTTCCGTTCTACACCACCTCTTCAGGTCTCCAGAGGCTAGGCCCTCCAAAATCATGTGGGCGGGACTCATAAGTACAGGACAGATATTCCAATGGGTGTTGTCTACACAGAGTAAGAGTCATGGGGCCGGGCACGGTGGCTCACACCTGTAATCCCAGCACTTTGGGAGGCCAAGGCGGGCGGATCACCTGAGATCAAGAATTTGAGACCAGCCTGGCCAATGGGGTGAAACCCTAATCCTGTCTCTACTAAAACAAAAAAACAAAAAAAAATACAAAAATTAGCCAGGTGTTGTGGGGGGCACCTATAATCCTGGCTATTTGGGAGGCAGAGGCAGGAGAACTGCTTGAACCCAGGAGGCGGAGGTTGCAGTGAGCCAAGATCGTGCCATTGCACTCTAGCCTGGGTGACAAGAGCGAGACTCTGTATTTAAAAAAAAAAAAAGTGTCATGGGGCCTTCTTAATTGTGCTCAGTTACATGTTTCAGAAGCAAAAATAGTGGATAGAGTGAGGGGTTTATTCCTCTTCTGTAACCAGGACACCAGCCCTAATGCGGCTGCTCATGGAACAGGCTTCTGCTACCCACCCCCCACTCTGTCATCTTTGCAAGTGACCACAAGATGGCTGAGGCATCTTCACGCATCATGTCTCCATTTCAGGCAGGAAGGAGGAGACAGGAGAAGGCAAAGGGCTCACGCCAGCTGAGTCTGCCCAATTTTCCTAGGAAAACAGCAGCTTTCCTGGATTCTCATGCAGTGGAAGATATAAACCTTTCATTCACAGGTCATTGGCCAGACTATCCACATGACTTTGAATGGCTGATAGGCCCAATACCACCCTGAACCAAATTGGAACTATAACAAGCAAGGGAAACAAGGTGAATGGAAATTGAGTAGGCCACTGGCTGCATATGCCAAAAGAAGGAGGAAAGTATTGGGACACAGATGCAGAGGTCCTCATGCTAGGGCATGCAGCAGATGGCTGCCTATGAGAAGTCCTCACCAGACAGCCACAAGAAATCTGCTAACCAAGTTCCTCCTTATGGTGGACACAGCGCTCACTGCAAGGGAGCGACAGACAGCAAGTTGGTGGTTGCCAGGGGCTCGGGAAGGGGAAAACGAGGAGTAACTGCTTAATGCGTGTGGGGTTTTATTTAATTTATTTAATATATTAAACATGTATCAGACGCTTCTGAATTTTTCACTTTAAAATGGTTAATTTTAGGTTTTGTGAATTTTATCTCAATTTTTAAAAAATCAGTTGAGCAGACCGGGTGCAGTGGCTCATGCCTGTAATCCCAGCACTTCGGGAGGCCAAGGCAGGTGGATCACAAGGTCAGGAGTTCGAGACCAGCCTGCCAAGATGGTGAAACCCCCATCTATACTAAAAATACAAAAATTAGCCGGGCGCGATGGTGCATGCCTGTAATCCCAGCTTCTCAGGAGGCTGAGGCAGAATTGCCTGAACCCAGGAGGCAGAGGTTGCAGTGAGCTGAGATCGTGCCACCACATTCTAGCCTGGGGGACAGAGCAAGACTCCGTCTTAAAAAAAAAAAAAAAAAAAAAAAAAAAATCAGTTGAGCAAAAAGGAAAAGAAGAGATGGCACCAGGGAATGTTTGCCAAGTGTTTGAGGGCCGTGGCTGTGGAAAGAGTAGCTGCAGGTACGAGGGTAGTGAAAGGGGAGGACGCTGTGGGAGATGTTCTGCTCCTCTCCCCACACTGAAGGACTCCAGCACTGGCGCGGTTTGGAGCAGAAGCTCTGGAGCCAAACTGCCTAGTTTTAAATCCCCATCCTGTTACTTACTAGCAGTAACCTTGGGCAAGTTGCTTAACCTCTCCATACCTCGTTTCTTCATCTGTAACAAGAAGATAATAATAATACATAACTAAGGATCGTTTAAAAGGGTTAAATAAATTCTTCCATATAAATCACTTGGGATAGTGTAGACCATCACCTCAATATTCGCTTCAGCCTTCAGTGAATGTTACCCAGTGTTCTTTTATCACATGGTCTCATAGGTCTTCCTTTTTGACCAGACCCTTCCAGAACTGAACCACGTCTACTGTCCACTGCACTTTGTAAATCTTCTATCAGTGTTTCCCTATTCTGCAAAATTATTTTTGACACAGGGTCCCACTCTGCCACCAAGGCTGGAGTGCAGTGGCACAGTCACGGCTCACTGCAGCCTCAACCTCCCGGGCTCAGGTGATCCTCCCACCTAAACCTCCCAAGTACCTGGGACTACAGGTGCCCGCCACCACATCCCGTGAATTTTTGTAATTTTTAGAGACGGGGTTTCGCCACATTGCATGGGCTGGTCTTGAACTCCTGCACTTAAGTAATCTGTCTGCCTCAGCCTCCCAAAGTGCTAGAATTACAGGCTTGAGCCACTGTGCCCAGACTGCAAATGTTTTTAATACAAACTTTGAAATAAGTATAAATAATAACCCTTTCAAGGAAAGCTACCTTTCTATTTCAGGTTCTAAAGAACTAAATCCCCTAGTTTCTTGTGGCTGCCATAACAAAGTACCACACACTAGGTGGCTTAGAAGAACAGAAATTTATTCTACCTCAGTTCTAGGGGCTAGAAGTCTGTGGCTACAGCTACCAGGCTCTTTCCCAGCTCTCATCCAAGGCGTCAGCAGGACCATGCTCCCTCCCAAGCCTCTCGCAGAAAACCGTTCCTAGCCTCTTCCAGTTTCTGGCAGCTTCCTGGCCTTCCTTGGCTGCTGGTAGCAGAATGTCTGCCTCTGTCCTCATATGGCTGTTATTCTGTCCTCACATGGCCAGGGACCAGGGTGTGGTGCAGAGAGCCCCGCGTCCTGGGAAATCGGATGTAGCCGGAAAGGTAGCCGCCCTCTCGACCCTCACGCAACGCAGGTTCATAGAGAACCCGGCGCAAAACCATTAGTAGCCCACCTGCTTCTGGGTAGGGATTTCGTATGCAGCAGAGCAGTTCCCTGCTGAGATCTATTGAAAGTCAGCCCTTGACACAAGAGTTTGTAAAAGGAAAAAGAAAATACAAATGGAATGAAATGAAAGAAAGGAAAAAAGACTTCAAGTTACCTCTTGGGGGACACAATTCAACCCGTAACCCTCACCAATCCCTATAGCTCTCCTAATGTATTCATAAGCTCCACCCCACACTTCTGTGGGCTTCCCAGGCTAACTAGCTGCTGGAACAATCTTTTGTTTTGCTTCGTTTGGTTTTGTTTTGTTTTGTTTTTTAGATACAGGTTCTCACTCTGTGGTCCAGGTTGGAGTGCAGTGGCGCAATCATAGCTCACTGCAGCCTCAACCTTCCCGGCTCAAGTGATCTTCCTGCCTCAGCTTCCCAAGTAGCTGGGACTACAGGCTCATGCCACCATGCCAGGCTTGTAGAGACAGGGGTCTCCCTTTTTTGCCCGGGCTGGTCTCAAACTTCTGAGCTCAAGCAATCCACCCACCTTAGCCACCCAAAGTGCTGAAATTTCAGGCGTGAGCCACCATGCCCAGCTGAGAGCAATATATTTTTAACGTTTTAAATGTTTTACTTGGCACACTAAAACCCACATGCTTAACCACTGTACTACAATGAATGAACGAGTGTTGAATCAGAAAATATGTGTTGATCATGTCTAAGAAGGGAATGCAAACCACAACTGAAACCCACCAGTCTCTAAAAACGTTATCATTAGGCTGGGAGCAGTGGCTCATGCCTGTAATCCCAGTACTTTGAGAGGCTGAGGCAAGTGGATCACCTGAGGTTGGAAGTTCGAGACCAGCCTGACCAACATGGAAAAACCCCATCTCTACAGAAAAAAAAAAAATACAAAAATTAGCCGAGCATGGTGGCAGGCGCCTGTAATCCCAGCTACTCAGGAGACTGAGGCAGGAGAATCGCTTGAACCCGGGAGGCAGAGGTTGCGGTCAGCCAAGATCGTGCCATTGCACTCCAGCTTGGGCAACAAGAAACTCTGTCCCCCACCCCCGAAAAAAGTTATGAGTAAGTTGGTGCAAAAAAGTATTGTTTATCCACGCCTGTAATTTCAGCACTTTGGGAGGCCAAGATCAGTGGATCACTGGAGGCCAGGAGTTTGAGACCATCCTGGGCAACAAGGCAAAACCCCGTTTCTATAAAAAATTAAAAAATTAGCTGGGTGTAGTGGTGCCCTCCTGTGGTCCCAGCTACTCGAGAGGCTGAGGCTCAAGAATTACTTGAGCCCAGGAGATGGAGGCTGCAGTGAACCGTTATCAAGTCACTGCACTCCAGCCTGGGTAACACAGCAAGACTCCATCTCAAAAAAAAAAAATGTATGATTTATCTATACATCAACTCCCACAAAGGCACAGAACAGCAGCAGCTGCCCTGGAGAAATCCTGTCTGCTGGTTTCTTTGGGAGTTAGGCAGAAACTCCATTAGTACCATTAGCACGTTATAAGCGGTGCCTTGGAACAAAGTAGGTGTATCATAATCCTTCCTCAAATAAAGGACATAACTTTAACAGCCCCAAAAGATGCCTTTGCTTAAATAGGATCAACCTGGCTTTATTTTCTGCAGACCCTTGAGACCAAGAACGGGGCTTACCAAAGAGCCAGGCAGCCCCTAGGAGGGGAATCTACAAGTCCTTCAAAGGGTGTAACCTCCTGGAATTCTTTTTCCTTTTTTTTTTTCACTTCCTACTACAAAAACAGGGAATTCTTAAAAGAGAAAATATTATAATACATATACCATGGACCTGAGCCAATAGGAACCAAGTACTCAAACGCAAGATTGCTAATGGACTGCTAATAGTAGAACTTAATAAATGAAATAATTTGTTTCCTTTATTGTTGCTTGGAATATAGAAGATGCTTAATAAATACTGAACGAATCACCAAAGTGCCTCCCAATATAAACAAATCACTTCTGCAAAGAATAAAACCAAGTTGATTTTATTCAATCAAAGGCATCTTTCGGAGTTGTTAAAGTTATTTCCTTTATTTGAGGAAGGATTATGATACTCCTACTTTGTTCCAAGGCACTGCTTATAACATGCTAATGGTACTAATGGAGTTCTTAATTGTATAAGAAAGACTATGAATGGCCTATTTTTCAAGTGTTCAAAAATAGAGGCATACTTTAAAAACCCATTTTACTCTTCTCTTTTTCTTTTAGGGTGGTTATGGCTATTTGTGTTTCCATTTGTGGAAAGGGTAACAGTGAGAACACCTGGGGTAGATGAGGACAAGGAGAATGAAGAAAAAGTGAGAAAGCAGTTATGTGCTGGAGTTCCCGCATATAAGCCAGAGAAATGGGAAGGAAAAAAAAAAAAAACTCAACTAAGAGTCCCAGGAAATCCCTTCCTTCCTTACAGTGGTGGGGCTCTTTCCCAGTTCTCATGCCTGTAGATCTCTTCATCTCTGGGACTTGCACAGAATTGCCTACAGGTGAACACATTTTAAGACAGCCTAATGTATGTGTCCCTGTATCAGAGCCACCTGGAGCAGTAATAAAGAACACAGGCCCCAGGGCTCATTTAAGTAGGAAAGGGCCCTGGCCTCCATCTATTTACCAAGTTCCTGGAGTGATTCTGCCCCACACCCGAGTTTAAAAACCACTGGTGTAGACCACCTAGGCCTGGACCAAAATCCAAACAAAATAATTATCACGTGGTAAGATAATTCGCCATAGGGTTCCTATAACTTACAGCTTTTTTTTTTACATTTTTAAAATGAATTTACATCATTATTTCGTGTATTTTAAGTGCCTACTGTACAACCAGAACTAAGTTGTAAGAGAGTTTGGAAAGCCTAGCTCTTCTCTCAAATGACTTAAGGTTTCTTAAATAATAGCAAACCAAGAAGATGGTAGATTAGCATCCTAAGGTACCATCTTAAGTCAGTACAAATTTGGGGCTCTTTTTATGTTAAGGGCAGGGAGAAGAGAGAGAGGCTGGGATCAATGGCTGCAGGTCTGATCCACAGCCACAGACGTCTGGGCACCAGCGTGTGTCTGAGAACTTACTTGCCCTTGGTCAGGTCACAATGCTCCTATAAATCTTTAACAAAACATAATTGTTTCCATACTTCCCCTTTCATCCCAGAATTCGTTTTTAAAACTACACGATTACTGTTTTTGCATATTATCTGAGTGCTCTAAAATGATCCTCGTGTGTATACAGGAATGGGTAAAGGCTCCTTAAACTAAACTGTGGTTCGTCGCCAGGCACGGGGGCTCACACCTGTAATCCCAGCACTTTGGGATTACAGGACGAAGCAGGCAGATCGCTGGAGGTCAGGAGTTTGAGATCAGCCTGGCAACATGGTGAAACCCCATCTCTACTAAAACTACAAAACTTAGCTGGGTGTGGTGGTGGACACCTGTAATCCCAGCTACTTGGGAGGCTGAGGCAGAAGAATCGCTTGAATCCAGGAGGTGAGGCTGCAGTGAGCTGAGATCACGCCACTGCACTCCAGCCTGGGCAACAAAGCAAGACTGTCTCAAAAATTAAAATTTAAATTTAAAAAGGGCTTTGTTACATCAGTTCTTTGGCTGTTTCACTGTTACAGAATCAGCAAGGACCATACTAGGGGCAGAAACATGCATGGTGTGTTTAAGGAAAGTAATAAGGAATTCCTGAGCAGAAGTGGTAAGAGGGGAGGGCATGGTAGGAGATGAGGTCAGAGAGGTAGGGGAGGACAGATCAGGTGGTGCCTGCAAGTTGTACTGAGATGGAAGCCATGGAGGGTTTAGGGTAAAGAACTTACGTGATCCATTGAGGTCTTAGCAGAACCATCCTGTCCACTGGAATGAGAATAGACTGGAGAGGGGCCACAGGAAAATGAGTCAGGAGGCTGTTGTTGCCCTCCTGGAGTAGAAGCCACCCCTCCCAACAGCATTCACCTCCAAAGGTTGGGCCACTTGAAAATGTATCCAGCCTGCTCTTGCAATGTCATCTCACAGCGATCATATTTAATCCCAGCTCTGAAAGAAAAGCAAAAAATAGAAAAGAGAAAATGGGGATGGACATAAGGGTTACAGGTTCTCAGGAAATAGGTAAAAAATAAATAAATTGCAATTTGCGTTTTTGACAGTCAGGGCAATTGAGTGGACCAAAGTTGCCTTAGGAAGAAAAAAGCTGATGTTAGTAAGTTAAAAATAGCAATGCAATATAGAGTGTGCCTGAATAATTAGCCTTGAAAAGAGGTTTCCCCAGTGATCCCATTACATTTCCTCAGATGACTTTCCCAAGCAGTGGCAGGTGAGTAATAGGAAACTGCTGGACTGCTAGACGCAATGGTCTGATTTTAAAAGCCTATAATTTAATGTTGAAATAAATGGCAGAGTTCAAAAACATCAAGACCAATTAGAGGATAGTTAAGGAAAATGACATGCACTGGTGTCCTATACATAACTCTCTTGGGATGTCCTATCATGCTGTGCCCTTCACTGTATGCCAGGACCATGAGCCATGGTAACCCTGGACACCAGCCAAATACACGTGGGTAGGGTATTGTGTACATTTAAATTGTACAGTGCCATTCAGTTTAGAGGCAGAAGGTTAGAAGAGTTTTTTCATACACTGCACTTACGGAAACCAAGACGCACCGCTTGAAAGGCTAATGCTTTGCTGCCGTTGATGATATATTTTTTTCTTTTTAACCTACCTGCTGACTTGGTAAGCTGGAACAAAAACCAATTACTCTCCAAGATCAAAATCTGCAGATGCCTCAAGAGCTGTTTCAATTTGGTTTTAGAATTATGGGCTGGCTTTCTCCCTCGGCCTCTTCATGTAAGATGTAGCCAAATTAAAAACACTGCCAAGTAATGAAAATTTACTTAAACCTTTCTCCTATGACTGTTCCCTATTTACATTTCAAATGACCGTTTTCTGGCTAGCCACAAACACATTTCTTTTAAAATGGAATGCCCTGTGGCTCATTTTGAGCTATTTTCTCACCCTCTTTATTGACCTCTGTCCCTTTATCTCATTCTGTTGGAAGCCTGAACCTCAATTTCATAAACATGTTAAAAATAAAAACTGACCCCATTTGCAATGAGGTCATGTTGGTCAATTTATTCTCAGATTACATCATGATTGAAACAAATCTTGTTCACTCTGTGATATGGTTAGAATTCAAATGTGGCCAAGTTTCAAACTCTTGGTCTCTATAGTGGTCAAAGCAGACCTCTCAAGCTGTAGTACTCCTTCCCCATCCCAGCTGATTGCTGCTTTGGCACTACCTGTTTTCCAGGACAAATTGTCCTGCCAACTCTCTGCAGCTGAACTGGATAACAAGTAATGACCAAGTATCTTCCTGCCCATGACACCATCTAACGCAATATCTCAGAAACTGACCTCTGCAGAAAGGTAGTCTTCAACCTTCAATGGCATCTTGGTGCTACCCACGAATCCTTCCACATGTCTCTACTTGATGTGGTGAAACTCCCATCTCTACTAAAAACAAAAAAACTAGCCAGGTGTGATGGCACATGCCTGTAGTCCAAGCTACTCAAGAGGCTGAAGCAGGAGAATTACTTGAACCTGGGAGGCAGAGGTTGTAGTGAGCCGAGATCGTGTCCACTGCTCTCCAGCCTGGGTGTCAGAGTGAGACTCCATCTTAAAAAAGAAAAAATAACTGTATTAGTTTGTTCTCACACTGCTAATAATAGAGATATCCCAGAATGAATAATTTAAAAAGGAAAAAGGTTTAATTGGCTCACAGTTCAGCATGGCTGGGGAAGCCTCAAGAAACTTACAATCATGACAGAAGGGGAAGCAAACACATCTTTCTTTGCATGGCAGCAGCAAGGAGAAGTGCTGAGCAAAAGGGGGAAAAGTACCTTAGAAAACCATCAGATCTCCTGAGAACTCACTATCATGAGAACAGCATGGCGATAACTGACCCCATGATTTGATTATCTCCCACCAGGTCCCTTCCATGACATAATCATAGGAACTACAACTCAAGATGAGATTTGGGTGGGGACACAGCCAAACCATATCAGTAATACTCCTTTAAATAAGTTATAGGTTAATAGGGGCAACTTCAGACAAAAGATTGCCTTTGTCCTTACTATTAATTTGACCTATAGCATAGTAGGTTTCCAGTGAATCATAACCAAAATTTCAGTGGCTATTGTATTTTGACATAAAATTTATTTATTAAATAAATATTTATTAAACACATTCTTTGTGCTAAACATTATCCTTGGCTGTAGGGAGAGACAAGGCAGAGAAAATGGCCAATACCCTTTCTTCCTTCAAGGACTCACATTCAGAAGACGAAGGAAGCATCAAAAATGTAAATACATAAATGTTGGGGGACTTGAGGGAACCACCAACAAATAGATTCACATTTCCCTGTCCAAGTTCTGAACCAATTAGGAATTAAGGCAAAAGAGTCAGCATAGGAGACCAAAATAGTACCCTCATAGCTGACAAGGCTGATATGGAGAATCTGGCTTTAGGTGTAGGAAACAGGATGAAAACCTGTCTCCACAAAACAATTTTTTTAAAAAACTGGGATGGGAAGATTACCTGAGCCTGGGGAGGTCAAGGCTGCAGTGAGCTGTGATCATGCTGCTGCACTCCAGTCTGTGCAACAAAGTAAGACCCTATCTCAAAAGACACACACACACACACACACACACACACAGAGAGAGAGAGAGAGAGAGAGAGAGAGAAATAAAGAAGAAGAAAAGATGAGATTCAAGAACTTGTTAATGGCCAGATTATGTTGCCCTTGTAGTCTGTGATAAAGAGTTTGGGCTGGGCGGGAGGAGAGATAGCATTAGAAGAAATACCTAACGTAGATGACGAATTGATGGGTGCAGTAAACCACCATGGCACATGTATACTTATGTAACAAACTTGCACCTTCTACACATGCACCCCAGAATTTAAAGTATAATTTTAAAACTTAATGAAAGAAAAAAAAAAAGAATGTGGGCTGCGTATCATGGCACACACCTGTAATTTCAGGAGGCTGAAGCAGGAGGATTGCTTGAACTCAAGAGTTCAAAGCTGCAGTGAGCTATGATAGCTGCACTTTACACTGGGCAACAGTGATATCCTATCTCTAAAAAGAGTAAATAAATGCCATTTTTTAAAAGAGTTTGAAAAGGGTTTTATTCTGGTTGCTATAGGAAGGAAGCCACAGGGTGTTTTAAGGAGAGGTGTGATCTTTCCTAAACCTATGCTTCGAACAGATTACTCTGGGTATTGTATAGAAGAAAGAGCAGAGGCCAGAAGACCATTCAGGAGGCTGTTGCAATCATCCAGCTGTCTTGAGCCAGGTTTGCAGCAGTGAAAAGAGAGAAAAATAGTCAGCTTTAGGCTCTTTCTTAGAGGCAAAGATGAGAACATTTACTGATAAATTGACTGTGGAATTTAAGCGGGGGGAAGAAAAATCAAAAAGGACTCCAGGGTTTTTAGCCAGAGCCACCAAACTAGAAATAATAGATGTTGGTACTTCTAACTCAAATGAGGAAGGCCTTACGGAGGACGAATATGGGTATGGAGTGAAAGGGAGACCAACAATTCTGTATTTGTAATGCTAAGTTTGCTATGCCTATTAGACACCCTAGCGGAGACATTACTTCACAATGTGGATATATGGGTTTAGAGACCAGAGGCGAGACCTAAGCTGGCAATCAAAATGTGAATGCCATGAGCACATTGATGGAATAGAAAGCCAAGGACTGGAGAACTTCCCTAGCAGGAGGGCATGGACAGAGCAAAAGGAGGATGGAGCCCTAGAGCATTCTTGCTTTTAATGGTCAGCTGGGAAAGGAGACATCAGCAAAATAAATGGAGACCTAGTGATCAATAAAGAAGGAAGGAAGTCAGGAGAGTGGGTGTCTCAGAAGCCTAGAGGAAAAAAAGTGTTTTCAGGTGAAAATGGTCTCTCAAGGAATTCTACAAAACAAAGAACTTAATTTCAGCCACTGATTCAGATTCATGACGTCTGATTAGTGAGAGATCTGAGAGTTAAGTCTACCAAGATTAAAAAAGGAAAAGGTACACGATTCTTCCATAATAGATCCTAGCCAGTTTGAGAGTTTAGTTCAGACAGTGCAGAGTATGAATAAATCCTTTGGCATCTTTATGGCTACTTCGTTATGTTGCATATTATGTTAATATGTATCATGAAAATTTATATTGGGCAGATACTGACTTCCTTCTCTCATGACTCTTTTCAATTTCTTACAAGTGGAGTCAATGCTTTTGTCGTTTGTCTCACTTTTGAAAAAACAAATGTCTGAACACTCATGAATGAATTTTACACTCAGCAGATTTCTTTAAGTCACATTCTATAAATAATCTTCATAGATAATTATAAGCCTCATCTTTTCAAATCTGCTGTAAGATTGGATCCTAGAATTGGAAAGTTTTAGCACATCACAAGAAGTCAACGACAACAACAAATTTCTCAACATGTGTCTGAGTGTAAGACAGAGAGAGAGAGACAGAGAACATGTGTATCTGATGTCTCCTGTGATTAAATCCAGGTTCTGTGTCATCTTTGTCAGGGATATCATAGAAGTGGTGCTGTGTTCTTCTCAGTGTATCGTATCAGAATCTACTATTGGCAATGATTAAGGTGCTATCTACCAGACTTCTCCAGTGTAAATTTATATTTCACCCCTCATTAATTAATATATATTTTGTAGGAAGGTACTCTGAGAACATATAGACATCCTGTTTCTCACCAATCTTTCAACTTAGTTGTTTACTTATTTACATCATATTGAATCATGGTTCTATTTCATTCAGTGAATTTTAATCCATTCCTATCAAGCTGGCTTCTGCATCCTTTGGCACAAGATGATATTTCAGGTTCATCCTGTGCTTCCCTACCCCAACCCTGTATCAGCTACTTCTCCAAGGGGTCCTGGATCATTTTAGTGGAGAATGGTGCTTAGAAATCAAGACCTCAGTGCCAGATTTGCTCACTGTTGTTGATGAGCACTACATCCAGCCCCTTTCATGGGGCAGAGCTAGGGAGCACACAGATGCACATGTACACACACACACACACACACACACACCCCTATATTGATTTCCATATCTACCATTTGTGTGTATTGAAAACTGTAAACTCACATTAACATTGCCAGCTCCAAACTAACAATAGAGAGCTCATCAGTTTTATCCCTTTCCATATTTTAACTCCCTTCTGTGACAGTGAGAAACTTTGCTCCCACGCTCCTCCATATCTTGATATATTGGAGCACCACTATATGTAATATCCCCCCCACCACCATCCCCTACCCACACCCCCTTTCACCTGCTAGGTCCTGACACCTGCCTGTCAGGTTGCCCTCCCATAGGCAGGCCCTCCTCATCCTATTGGGTCACCCATATCCAGCACCTGGGTGCTGCTGCTTCCCCTTACCAAAGGCCCTCCTTCCCTCACCTGGCCTCTGACACCACATGCTGGGCTACCATGGGAATGTGCACCCCACCTTGCTTGGTATCTTACAGCTGTGCCAGGCCCCCATCACTCCCTCCTGAGCATGCCCTTCTCACTCTGCACGGCCTCAACACCCCACCCTGGTCTGCCCCCGCTGCGTGCCTCTCCACCCGAACTTGCTCAGACACTGATGCCCCACCTTGCGTCACTGACCTGCTCAGCCCCATCTAATGGCTTTTGAGATGACTTGCTCTGGAAGGAAAGAGAAGGGGGAACAGAGAAGAAAAAAGAATAGGGCAACATTCTTCTTTAAATGCTAACTATAATTTCAAAGCTGTTTTTGAAAAATATTCTGTAAAAATTGGCATGTCTTTTTTAAGTAAAGCTGTTTATAAAAGTTGCATATTATTTAAGGACAACTCAAACAAATGAAATGCTACCATTCAAATTTAGGAACATGGAAGCAATAGGTAAGAAACTCAAGATTCAGTAGTGGCTGAGAACAGAAACATTTCCTTTTTTAGGCATGTAGAAATTGGCTTCCTTTTGTTTAGGAGAAAGGAGGTTCTGTTGTCATCAGAATGAATGTGGGGTTGATCATCTGCAATCTCTTTCTCCTTTGAAGAGAATACAGGGGAATCAGGGAAGATGGCAGCCTCCAAAGACAATAAGGAGGAAGGAGGATACACTTAGGCTTACCTTCTATTAGCTTGGCTAACGCCATATGCAAAGAATGCATCCAGGCAGCTGGGAAAAGTGAAGGGGCCTCAAACCTGCCTGAAGTCCTGAAGTGTTTTCCTTCTTCAAGAGAGTCTTGACTCCAAAATAAGCCCTTGGAGTGAATTATAAACCTTAGGACTGGTAGGCTGGATGCAGTGGCTCATGCCTCTAATCCCAGCACTTTGGGAGGCCAAGATAGGCAGATCACCTGAGCTCAAGAGTTCAACACTGGGGGAGGATCCAAGATGGCTGATTAGGAGCAGCTCAGGGTTGCAGCTCCCAGCGAAAGCATGGAGGGTGAGTGGACGCCACATTTCCAGACCGATTTTTATTGCCCACAGACCAGGAGATTCCCAGGCAGAAGAGACCCATGGGTCGCCAGCGTGGCAGGTCTCCACACAAAATACATGGGTCTGGGCACCATTTTAGCTGGTGATTGGAGCTTCTGGGAGACAGAGTGGACCATTCAACTGATAAAAAAGGGACTGAAACAGGGAGCCAGGCCAGGAGATTCCTGGGCAAAAAAGCGCCTCAAATCTCTGCACGGCTGTTTCAGCCAGCACAGTGGGTCACCATATAGGAAATCACACAGATCCCTGCACCTTTTCAATAGGCTACTGGAACACCTGGGAGACAGAGCCACCTGTTCAACTGATAAAAAAGGGGACTGAAACAGGGAGCCAGGCCAGGAGACTCCCTGGTGAAAAACACCATGAATCTCCAGCGCGACTGTTTCAGCCAGCGCAGAGGGTTGCTGCTCAGGAAATCACACAGATCTGGGTGCCTTTTCAACAGGTGACTGGAACGCCTGGGAGATAGAGTCATCCCTTCAACTGAAAAAAAAGGGGACTGAAACAGAGAGCCAGGCCAGGAGATTCCCAGGTGAAAACGTGACACAAGCCCCCAGTGCAGCTGTTTTAGCTGGCTCAGCGGGTCTCTGCACAAAATCTCACAAAAATCCGGGCGCCTTTTCAACTGGTGACTAGAATACCTGGGAGACAGGGTCGCCCCTTCAAATGAAAAAAAAAAAAGGGTGTCTGAGGCAGGGAGCCAGGTGATCAGGCTCTGCCAGTCTCACCCCCACAAAAAACAGCAATATGAAATGCTCTGGATTGAGAGTTTGACAGCAAGCACAGCAGAACCTGGGACAGTCCAGCTCTGTGGGGGAGGGGTGTCCGCCATTACCAAGGCAGTCCACCACTACCAAGGTAGTCCACCATTGCTGAGGCAGCCCACCATTGCTAAGGCACTCTGCCATTACAGAGGTGGGCCACCATTGCCCAGGCAGTTCTAACTATATCCCTATAAACAAAACTGCAGGGAAGTTCACACAGCAGCTGGGAGGAGCCCACAGCAGCTCAGCAAAGCCTCTGCAGGCAGACTGTGACTAGCTGCCTCCTCGCTGGGCAGGGAAGCCCTGAAAAAAGGCAGCATGACAGAAACATGTAAATAAAGACCTAACTACCCGGGACAGAGCACCTGCAGGAAAAAAAAAACAGGCGTTTATGAGTTCTGCTGCAGCAGACTTAAACATACTTGCCCAGCAGCTCTGAATGAACAACAGAGCTCACAGCTCAGCACTTAAGCTCCTATAAAGGACAGACTGTCTCTTCAAGCAGCTCCCTGACCCCTGTATATTCAAAAAGTCACCTGATAAAGGAGAGCTCAGACTGACATCTGACGGATATCCTTCTGGGACAAAGATAGCAGAAGAAGAAACTGGCAGCAACCCTTACTGTTCTGCAGCAGCTGCAGGTGATCCCCAGGCAAGCAGAGCCTGGAGTGGACCTCAATAGTACTAAAGCAGAGGAGCCTGTTAGAAGGAAAACTAAGAAACAGAAAAAAATAACTTCATCTCAACAAACTGGACGTCCACTCAGAGACCCCATATGAAAGTCAACAACTACAAAGATGACAGGTAGATAAATCCACAAAGATGGGAAGAAACCAGCGCAAAAAGGATGAAAACACTGAAAACAAGAATGCCTCTCCTCCTCCAAGGGATCACAACTTCTCACCAGCAAGGGAACAAGGCTGGATGGAGAATGAGTCTCATGAATTGACAAAAACAGGCTTCAGAAGGTGGGTAATGAGAAACTTCTCTGACCTATAAGAACGTATTCTAACCCAATGCAAAGAAACTAAGAACCTTGAAAAAAAGGTTTGATGAAATGCTAATGAGAATAAACAGAGCAGAATATAAGTGAATTGATGGAGCTGAAAAACACAACACGAGAACTTCACGAAGCACACACAAGCTTCAACAGCCGACTTGACCAAGCAGAAGAAAGGATATCAGAGGTCGAAGATCAACTCAATGAAATAAAATGAGGAGGCAAGATTAGAGAAAAAAGAGTAAAAAGAAATGAACAAAGTCTCCAAGAAATATGGGACTATGTGAAAAGACCTAATCTACGTTTGATAGGTGTACCTCAACGTGACGGAGAGAATGAATCCAAGCTGGAAAATACTCTTCAGGATATTATCCAGGAAAACTTCCCCAACCTAGCAAGGCAGGCCAATATTCAAGTCCAGGAAATACAGAGAACACCACAAAGATATTCCTCGAGAAGAGCAAGCCCAAGGCACATAATCGTCAGATTCACCAGGGTGGGAATGAAGGAGAAAATGCTAAGGGCAGCCAGAGAGAAAGGTCGGATTACCCACAAAGGGAAGCCCATCAGACTCACAGCAGATGTCTCAGCAGAAACCCTACAAGCCAGAAGAGAGTAGGGGCCAATATTCAAAATCCATAAAGAAAAGAACTTTCAACCCAGAATTTCATATCCAGCCAAACTAAGCTTCATAAGCAAACGAGAAATAAAATCCTTTACAAACAAGCAATTACTCAGAGATTTCATCACCACCAGACCTGCTTTACAAGAGCTCCTGAAAGAAGCACTAAACATAGAAAGGAACAACCAGCACCAGCCACTCCAAAAACATACCAAAAGGTAAAGAGCATCGACACAATGAAGAAACTGCAACTAATGGGCAAAACAGCCAGCTAGCATCAAAATAGAAGGATCAAATTCACACATAACAATATTAACCCTAAATGTAAATGGGCTAAGCGCCCCAATCAAAAGATACAGACTGGCAAATTGGATAAAAAGCCAAAACCGATCAGTGTGCTGTATCCAGGAAACCCATCAGACATGCAAGGATACACAAAGGCTCAAAATAAAGGATAGAGGAAGATTTACCAAGCAAATGGAGAGCAAAAAAAAAGCAGGAGTTGCAAGTCTTGTCTCTGATAAAATAGATTTTAAACCAACAAAGATCAGAAGAGACAAAGAAGGACATTACATAATGGTAAAAACATCAATGCAACAAGAAGAGCTAACAATCCTAAATATATATGCACCCAATACAGGAGCACCCAGATACGTAAAGCAAGTTCTTAATGACTTACAAAGAGACTTAGATTCCCACACAATAATAGTGGGAGACTTTAACACCCCATTGTCAATGTTAGACTGATCAACAAGACAGAAAATTCACAAGGATATCCAGGAGTTGAACTCAGACCTGGACCAAGCAAACCTAATAGACATTTACAGAACTCTCCACCCTAAATCCACAGAATATACATTCTTCTCACCACAACATCACACCTACTTTAAAATTGAACCACATAATTGGAAGTAAATCACTCCTCAGCAAATGCAAAAGAACGGAAATCATAACAAACAGTCTCTCAGACCACAGTGCAATCAAATTAGAACTAGGAATTCAGAAACTAACTCAGAGCTGCACAGCTACATGGGAACTGAACAACTGGCTCTTGAATGTTGACTGGATAAACAATGAAATGAAGGCAGAAATAAAGATGTTCTTCAAAACCAATGAGAATGAAGACACAACATACCAGAATCTCTGGGACACATTCAAATCAGTGTCTAGATGAAAATATATAGCATTAAATGCCCACATGAGAAGCAAGGAAAGATTTAAAATCAACACTCTATGACCAAAATTGAAAGAGCTAGACGAACAGGATCAAAAAAACTGAAAACCTAGCAGAAGACAAGAAATAACTAAGATCAGAGCAGAACTGAAGGAGATAGAGATACAAAAAAACCATCAAAAAATCAATAAATTCAGGACATGGTTTTTTGAAAATATCAACAAAATAGACCACTAGCCAGATTAATAAAAAAGAAAAGAGAGAATAATCAAATAGATGCAATGAAAAATGATAAAGGGGCTATCACCACAGATTCCACAGAAACACAAACCGTCATCAGAGACTTTTACAAACAACTCTATGCACATAAACTAGTAAACCTCGAGGAAATGGATAAATTCCTGGACACTTGCATCCTCCCAAGCTTAAACCGGGAAGAAGTCAAAACTCTGAATAGACCAATAACAAAGGCTGAAGTTGAGGCAGCAATTAATAGCCTGCCACCCAAAAAAAGCCCAGGTCCAGATGGGTTCACAGCCGAATTCTACCAGACATACAAAGAGGAGCTGGTACCATTCCTTCTGAAACTATTTCAAATAATCCAAAAAGAGGGAATCCTTCCCAAATCATTTTATGAGACCAA
>CAUYLG010035877.1:0-14190 GCA_963573385.1 Cacajao melanocephalus
CCTCAAGGACCTAGAAATAGAAATTCCATTTGACCCAGCAATCCCATTACTGGGTATATACCCAAAGGATTACAAATCATTCTATTATAAAGACACATGCACACGTATGTTCATAGCGGCACTGTTTACAATAGCAAAGACCTGGAACCAACCCAAATGCCCATCGACGATAGACTGAACAAGGAAAATGTGGCACATATACACCATGGAATACTAGGCACCCATAAAAAATGATGAGTTTGTATCCTTTGTAGGAACATGGATGAATCTGGAAACCATCATTCTCAGCAAACTGACACAAGAGCAGAAAATCAAACACCACATGTTCTGACTCATAGGTGGGTGATGAACAATGAGAACACATGGACACAGGGAGGGGAGCATCACACACTGGGGTCTGTTGGAGGTAGGGTGGAGGTGGGGAGGTCAGGGAGGGATAATATGGGGAGAAATACCAGATATAGGTGACGGGGGATGGAGGCAGCAAACCACATAGCCATGTGTGTACGTATGCAAGAATCCTGCATGATCTGCACATGTACCTCAGAACCTAAAGTATAATTTTAAAAAAAAATTTAAAAACCATTAAGTGGAAAACAAAAGAACATGCAGAACATTGTTTATAGCCTGCTAACATTTGTATACTTAAAAATGATATATATATGCACACAAACACACACACATATATACACTAAAAAGGCATATATTTGTATACTAAGAAGGATATACATATATCCAAGAAAAAAAGAAAAAAAGACTATATATATTATGTGTGTATATCTCTCGAAGAAACATAATTTTGGTTGACTTTGGGAGGAGAACTTAGAGGCAAAAGGTGATAAGGAGGACTCTTCATGTTCACCTTTATATTTTTTCATTTTAACCATATGAATGTATTACACATTCAATGCCTAGTTTTTTAGATGAAGCTATTTTGGGGAACCGAAAATCTCTATAGTGAAGAAAATGGAGCAAAACAGACTAGCACATATAGAGATTCAATCAAGAATATGTTTAAACAACCTGAGGTGTACATAGAGTTTTGTTAGGTACTATAAAATATTAACCTTCATTTCATAAGCCCAGCAAGAGTCAATTTCTCAAGGTCAGAAGCAAAATAGCTAATAGTAAAGAAGACTAGAAATCGGGTCTCTAGCAATTTAAATCCTCAATGAACTTTGATCTTCAGTTCAAGAAGAAATTGGAGCATGCCTGACCATGAACTAAGAGAATGATATGGAGTCTGAGCTACCCCATGAGAAATAAAGGTGAGTAAAGAGTAGCAGTTTGGGCAGGCCACAGTGGCTCATGCCTGTCTCAGCACTGGGAGGCTGAGGCAGGCATGGATTGCTTGAGCTCAGGAGTTCAAGAACAGCCTGGGCAACATGACGAAAGCCTGTCTCCACAAAAAATACAAAAATTAGCTGGGTGTGCTGGCATACTCCTGTAGTCCCAGCTACTCAGGACACTGAGGTGGGATGATCACTTGAGCCTGGGAGATCAAGACTGCAGTGAACTACGATTGCACCACTGCACTCCAGCCTAGGTGACAGTGCAAGACCCTGCCTCAAAAAAACAAAAAAACAAACAAACAAAAAAACCAAGAGGAGCAGTTTGAAAGAAATCTCAGAGCCCATTCTTGAACAATTTCACAGTTCAAACCCATCAGCAATCCAGTCTCCAGGGTCACTTTTAGACTGAAAAGCATTCAGCAGTGAGAACCATTCCCTGAGCCCACCCATATCTGCTGAGTTTGCAGTGCCTCTTTGTAGGAGGGAAATGACACTGTGGCTGGGATGGAGTGTACTAGGACAAGCTAATAAATCCCAGACCGGATACTTACTGTGTGGGCTTGCTAGGAAGGTGAACTGCTGATGACATCTAGTAAATTACTAGGAAATTCATCAGAGTATTTATGTGCAACATTGTCCAACTAAGTAATTGCCCTATACAATCTACCACTTACTGAAAATTTTCCAGTTACTGTTCTCTAAATCTTTCTGTTTTCGGATAGTCTAGGAAAGGCCACTTACTTCTTTCGATCTCTGATCCCAGTGATGATCAAGATGACAATGCCAACCACTACCATTCCCATCACGATGCCGAAAACAATCAGCCATACGGTAACTGGGGGCTGGTAAAGAGGTCCAAGTGTTGGCTGTATCCCCAGAAACTCCAGGCTGTTGTCATTCAGACGGAAAGCATCATTGATTCGGCTCCGGGACATACTATTTGCAAAAGCAAAACACAGCAAAGGGGCCACTTAGACAAAATAAAATCGTGTGTAGTTATTTACTCTTTATATCATTGTTCCTGAAAGGTTTTAATAGAGCTTATCATAAGAATATACACCTAAAATCATAATGAGAGCAAAGTAAATAAGGTCCAATTAAAGATATAAGTTTTTGACAAGTACGCATCTTTCATGTCTTGCAACCTAGATTAGGTTTATCAATGGCTTCATTGGAAAATTTGGTTGGCATTTATTCATTTGTGACTACTGTGTTTAAGGGCAAAGTTAGCATATTTGGTAAGAATTTCCCTTTTGTCAGAGTATATCTACAATGACTTTATATCAAATAATGGAAACGGATAATTGGATACACCTCTTCTATTACACAAGTGAATCAAGTCCTATGCCCAAGTCTCTATCATACTATTTTCCAAATAAAAGGTGTTGGCGTTCAAAGGTAGCACTGGGGAGGAACATAAGAAAGGGACCTTTGCCAATTTCTTCAGCAGTGGGATGGGAAATGGCTGACTTTTACGGAGGCAAAAGGATAAAGATTGTTTTAAAAAAAAGAAAAAACAAAAAACAGTGATATGGAGAACATTCTGGATCAAAGACCAAAGGGTCTGGCATCTCATCTTTCTACCCTTGGATATAGCCCAGGTCAGAAGGTCAGAGTCCACCAGAGAGGGAGAGAAGTCAACGCAGAATTAGTCAGATAACCCCTGGCAACCTCAGCCTGAAAAGATCTGAAAAGGGTTATCCTGGAAACAGAATTTGAGGTCCCCTGTAGTTTGCAGCTGGTTATCCAGGAAGGCTGAGCTTTTTCATAAAGATCTCAGCTAGAAGTTTTCCCTAAGACAGACTTAAGTCTTCTGGAGGCAGTAAGTGAGTCTCTGGGCACAGCTGGGTCATATACCCCAACCAATCCAGACTTTATAGGCACACCCTGCCCAGCAGGTCTTAGATCTGCTCCAAAGATAAACAGGACTTTGATGCAGCTCATGAGGGCCACCTAGTGAGCTGCCCAGAAGCAGTAGGTATATTAAGCCTTTTTATGATGACAGGAAAACATCTACAAGGTTGATCCATTCTTCACTCCTGCTGTCTGTTGCGGGAAACAATTGAGGCAAATTGGACAAACTGTTTCTTCTAAACATTCATTGCAAGTCCCTCACCTAGCGTAGAGGCCAAGCAATATCTAAGGAATCCTGTGCTTGCCTACCTTGTTTCAGGCTTTAGGCAATTAAACGAATCCTACATCAAAGTCCCTAGAGCAAATGATGGCAATACCTGTCCATATCGCTTCTGCACTTACTATTTTCCATGAGTTCTAGCCAGACCTTCTTCAGCCAGCACTTGCTTCCCTTTGCCTGAGAGCATTTTCAGAACGCAAGATCTGCCCTGCCTGCAGGGCTGAAATGCTGGGGAATTAATGCCACCTGGAAGCAGTTCTCAGCTAATGACTGATAGAAACTGGTAAATAAATACCCCAGCTCCTTCAACCCTCTGATGGGACAATTCAGGTGCACATTCTACACAGTCTCTCCAGATTTCCCAGCAGGACTGAAATCTAGTTGCCCATAGTGGTAACTTGCTTGATAACATGTAATCTATAGTCTTCCTTCCATTCTGTAAGGGCCTACATCTGGGGGAACTCAAAGCAAGATTACTCCCTTGCTGCAGGATCCTTCTGAAATTACATGGAGTTTGTAGCATGAGGTAACACATGTACATGACTCAGAACAATGCTTGGCACACAGGAAAAAACACACAAAATACTGGCTATTGTTATATTTGGTAACCCCCTCATCACTAGATGAAAGTAAAATATCACCTGATGGCCTCTTCAACTTCAATTCTAGGAATGATGTCAGACACATTTTGAGGTGCAGTGACAACAAAATTAAAGGAGATTCTTGGCTTCAAATCAGCCACTCGCACATCCTCCTCCCTGTAGAGAAACAAAACAAACATCTTCACTTGTGGCACAGGGGACACAATAAAGAGAATGAAGACTTCCCCTGCTGGTGAAAAGGAGATTAGAGAGAGGATCACAGGGTAGAGAGGCATGGGGGAGGGCAAACAATGGGAGGATGTAATTGTCAAAAAAAAAAAAAAACCATTAACGCTGCCCAAAGCACATGAAATCAACTACATAAAAACTGTGATATCAAGTCTTCACACTATTTGTTCTGCCTTTGTGCAAAATTCACAACTTTTTCAATGATAGAAAAATTTCAAACTGAAAACAGCAGGAGAATCAACAAGGGATAATTGGTGGCTCAGGACTGTGGCAAACAATGTGATGGGCAGAGATGGCTGAGTACCACACACAGAGACTTACACTCACAACCTGGTCCTACCCAGCAGAAAACATCGTGTTGCACCCGCGGATGAAGGTAATGAGTGGGGTCTACCATATGATGTGACAATAGTATGCTCTCATAGCTGTCAAGTGGTCCTAGCACAAAATAAGGTAGATAATGTGGCTCATAGCCCTTGAGTGACTACCCATCTAACTCAGAGTAAAAGCCAAAGTCCTTAGAATGGCCTTCAGGACCCACATGACCTTTCGTCTTTCCCTCCTGCCCCCATGCCCTAACATCATCCTGGCCACATCTCCACTTATCTTCTAATCTGCTCCAGACACACTGGCCTCCTTGCTGTTCCTTCAGCAGGCCGAGGATATTCCTTCCTCAGGGTCTGCACCTGCTGTTCCCCCCAGCTGAGACATTTTTCCTATTGTCTGCATTGCTGGCTCACTCTCTCTGTGTCTCTCTCTCTCTTGCTTCATATACTTGTTCAAATATTAGTGATGTCTTTTCTGACCATTTTGGTTAAAATTGAACTCCCCCCTGCCCAACACACACACACACACACACACACACACACACACACACACAAGCCCTCCCCAGATCCTTTTCTCTATTTTTCTCCCTAGCACTTAGTACCTTGTAATTATACTATATTTCACTTACGTATTACACAGACACACACACAACATACACACTAAATTATAAGGTCAATGAAGGCAGGGAGTTCTGCTGTTTTTTTCTTTCAGTGCTGAGGGTGTATGAGAGCATTCTGAGAAGAGAGTGACAGCTGTTTAGTAAGAACAATACTCTCGCAATCTACAAGTCAAATAAGCCATGATCAGCCTTCTATGGAGTCACCCAAATTCCAAGATACCAAAGAAGAATAAGTTACTAGGAGATTTTTATCAATTTCAGTTGAAGAAAAGTTTAGGCAGAGTATCTCCTCAGACTCAAGAGTAAAAGAAATCCTAGTTGGAGTAACTTGAGAACCCAGCAAATCAACTCACCCAAAAGGAATCGTCTGTTTTTTGACTTTTAAAAAATATTTTCTCATGGCATATGCAACAGATGACCGGAACAGGTACATTTCATTGTCGTCCCATTCATACTGCGAATTCAGAAGAAAGACCACTCAGCTGGACTCATAAGACACATTTATAATCTGATATCTTCAAGACTTAATATTCCAGAGATTCTTGCTACTCATTAAGTCAGTGACCTTCAATGCGAGTGTGCATCCATATCACCTGAGGATTAGTTAAAACATTGAGTGCTGGGTCCACCCCTAGAGCAGCTGATTCAGGAAGCCTGAGATGAAACCCAAGAATTTACAGCTCTAACAAACTCCCAGGTGGTGATAATACTGCTGGCCAGGCAACCATGCTTTAGGAAACATTGGGTTAATGAGTCCTTTTACTTTAGTCTGGTGTAAACTGAAATTAACACTCTGAGTGTAATTTTACAGACAAGAGTCAAACAAAAGTTGTGGGGTTTGTAGAAAAATGTCTGTACATTGTGGACAAAATCAGCTTTTACTATTTTTATGGTAAGTCCTCAGAAATGTACTTATCTATAAGTGTAAAAGAAAAACTTAAAGTTCAAATAAAAAATAACTCTTTGTAAACAGCAAGCTAATCTGTGCTTGTTTTCCAGTGCTAAACAAATAGGTTATGTTTGGATAGCTTTTAAAGACTTGAAAGCATTCACTCTTTCCTCCAGTAGCTGGCAGTAGGAATCAATAAATGGCACTAGTTTTATGCTTCTCCTTTCCCTTTAAAAATTATATTTCACAAAAGAATTGTTATATTCATTTCAGTTTGGTTTCATCCAGGTTTGGAGGGGTTCCTTTAATAGTAATAATATTAATATGGTTACTAATAACAGTCTGGCTACTATTTCTATAAATATAAAATAGAAAAGATTTTAATGGCTGAGTTCTCAGAATAATGCCATAGATCCAATTGGACTTCACTAGAAATAGCTTGAACTGAGCAGATATTCTAACCCTGATGTATAGATGCACTAAATATATGATCTTGTTTCATCAAAACAGATTGTTTCCCAGTGAATTGGCCTCAGAACATTACACCATCAAACCCTCTGAACACTATTTACCAACCTTCACTGCAGGGAAAAAGAATGAGTGTAAATGTCAAGAAAAAAGATAATTGAAAAAGATCCCGATCTGCCAAGACTAAAATTTATTAAGCGAAGGAAGAGCTAATAAAAATATGACAGAGAAATAGTCCCACAATCACCCAATGATTAAGAAATAAGAAGTTGAACTCTTACAGATTGGAAAGCAACGCTCTTCCGTTTTCATTTTTTCTTGCTTGAATGTTCATCGTTTTACTCCTGAGTTATTTATGTTTTGATGTCTTATCTACGAAAATTATACTAAAAGTATTGTTGAATCTTGGACAATGTTTAATTTTTCAGGAAAGGTAAGGGGGTAGAAACACAATCTTTGGATCTATCCAATGCAGACAACAATTTGCTGTTGCATCTTGGACCATTTTATCCATAGTCCCAGATTGACTTCTAACCCTGCAAAGCCTTCACGGTGCCATGCCCAGTCTCAGGCTTTTGAGCCCCATTGACCTGAGATTACTCTTTCCTCTCCTCTTTCCCAATCAAAGCTATTACTTCCTCAGACTAGATCACCTGAGACAGGTGTTAAGGAGAGAGCAATAGCTAAGTAATTCACATAAATGTATAAATAATATAATTTCCTGCAAAATATTTTGTTACTCCCAAAATGCATCTCTCTAAGGAAGTGGTTCTTCAAACTTTGCTGTGACTAGAATCACCTGGGGAGATTTAAACACTCTTGATGCCAAACTCTTGACTCCATACCCAGAGCAATTAAATTAGAATCTCTGGAATTGTATAACCCAGGCATTAGTATTTTTTAAACTTCCCATGTGACTCCACTGTGCAACCAAGTTTGAGAAGCAGTGTTCTAAATTAGAGCTTCCCAGTCTTGATTGTACGTACAAATCACCTGGAGACTTGCTAAAATGCAGATTCTGATTAAGTGGTCCAGGACTAGGCTTGAAATTATGAATTTTTAAGAAGCTTCCAGGTGATTCAAATGCTGCCTGCCCATGGGCCACACTCTGAGTAAAGCCACGATACAGATGATTGACTAAAACAAAACTAAAAAAAACTAACTGTACTGCTTCTAAAATCAAACTACATTTCAAAATATAACCATGTTCTCTTTCTAGAATGAAAGTAATGATGACAAGAGTCGATTGAAAGGATTGGTATTTGATATTTAAGGATTGATACAGATGTTTTCTCATTGACGTTCATAACCCCTTCAAGGTAATAAAAAGTAGGAATAGCTTATCCAATAAGGAATGGGTTACTTTAAAAACCCAAAGCCAATGGCCAGAATCTGGGACTTACAGTTTTGAAGAGAACCACATGGCCTCTCCTCTTTCAGATCACACTGAAATGGGTTTATTGTGTCCTATTTAAGTGAAGACAGTGCACTCAAAAATAATGAATTCACTGTCCAGAATACTCACTGCTTGATCTCCAAGAGCTGATTTTAGGCTTATCCTCACTTTGATGCTTTGGTCAGTATCTGATTAAAGAGAAATCACAGACTGCTGATTACAGATGAGAGATTGCCCACATGTGCTTATTTCCTTTTCCTCCCAAGATCCCATTAAAGTGATAGTAAAGGGATCTTTTAAAGGTATCAACAGACTTTTGGAAAAATGATGAGAGAGTGGTAACTGCTTTCTCAGGGACAGGAAGCCATGACCTAATTTGTACACAGAGGGAGCACAGACCCACAAAGAGCCAGAGAATCCAAAAGAGGGTTGGGATTCAAGCACAGATGAGGGTGGGAAAATAATACTGGGCTGGAAACAAGACGAATGGAAGTCAGGGTGTGGTTAAAATCACTCTGGAGAATAGTTGATCCTCCTACCCCATGTGCCTTCATTTGGACAGTCACTTGGAGGCTGTGCTTCAGAAAAACAAGAGGTAATCCAAGAAAGAAGACGTGGAATCTGGGAAGCAGTGGGATTCAACCCAGGAGAACAACAAAGGCTGGGACAGGAAGATGAAAAACTCCAAGAAGAAGTCTCTAGGGGAAAAACAATGAGACTGAAAAGAATAGATATGTTGAAATCATTGGGGAAAAAACAATTACAATGTAAATATAGCAAATTAGGTAAACCAAAAAATTCAGGCAAGTAGATACTTTGGGACAAACAAAAAGCCACATAAGAAAGGACACAAAATAGTACATTACTTGATTCTTCAGGCATAATGATGTAAACATTGAAAACTGTTTTATTAAAAATCATGATAAGGCCTTATTAGAAGAGCAAGAAGTGGAAGTGGAAGGGTAGACCAAAGCGAAGGCTTAAAACTGAGCAATAACAAAATAGTGATATAAGCAAATTATTTAAAACATGAAAGTGACTGCCAGAAAGAAGAGATAATAGCATTAAAATTGTTAAAAAATGTTTGTCTTTGGAAAGCAGGATTCAAGTGCAGTTGGTTGGAGACAGTTATAATCTATATTTAAAAGGTGAGACTAGTAAAACAGACTTGAAAGAGTGTGTGCATGTGCATGCATCCGTGTGTGTTTGTCTGTACAGTTGCTTTCACTATGTCTCATACATAGGTGCTCGACAAATGTGATTTTCCTATTATAAAATGGCAACTGTCACCATAGCAGAGAAAGAAGCAGGTACTATAGAGAGAGAAAACATTCTCAGCTGTGTCACAAGTCCTCATGAGACAGGGACCAAAGGAGACTAGAGGAAGTAGACAGGGAATGGGTGTGAAACTTGTCAACTGGGTGTACTCACATGGACTCCAGTTGGTACTCCATCCCACAAAAGAATTCTTGTTCTGGTCTTTCAGCCAGGTAAACAAGGGCTCAAAGTAGTTGAGCAGTGGTCTTACATCCATATTCTTTGCTCCTACAACATTTTCCAATGCTAGGGTCCAGGGTTCTGATTTTCCAAGCCTCAGCATATTGCTAGACAAAAAAGAGGTGTGTTGGGAGGAGGCCTTGATGTGTGTGTGATGGAGTATATGTTGTTTGCTGGGAGGCAATGGCCAGGAACACCGAGCCATCCCGAGGCAGAAAACTGCTAGAATAGTAGGCAGTATGTACTGGTTAAACTAGTTAAACTAGCTCCCAAAACACAGGATATTTGACCTTGTCCCCATTGCTGACTCGCAAAGAGCGCTTTCCAGCTTATTCTATTTTAATAGTGAGCACCTGCTTTTTAAAAATTACCACCTGTTCACAAAGGATAAATACGTGGGTCAGAGTCCGCTCTGGGCTTTCAGGTGGGAAATGCTGTCAGTTCCCTGACGGTCCCACTTTGATCCCACTTTTGTACTCTATTTGTTTCTATTTATTAATTCCTTCAGCACTGCCTGGGTTGGGGTCTCTACGACCAAGCTGGTCTCGGCCGAGGGGGTTCAGGGCCTTTTGAGGGATTTCAGATGTACATATATTTACATCTATGATCTATGGCTTCTCTTTTATTTGGCTAAATTTGCTCCTGGCAGATAAGAAAATAATGCATATTAATGGATAGATTCCTCCCTCCACTGCTCTTTCCTTCCAATTACCACAGAGAGAGCTGTAGTTATGCTAGGAAGAAAAAAGGTGGCCCATCCAATCGTTGCATGGTCTAGGTTCCTGTCTGACCACCAATTAAGTGTTTGGTTTGTAAATGAGGACATTTTGAGGCCAAAAACTTCTCTTTTTGGAACAAAGAAATCAAATTCAAACCTAGGCATGGAAATAAGTAACAATGAATACTACGGGAAGTTCAACATTTTGAGGTATTTCTTACAGCAGTTTCTGTCCAGCTTCTGTAGAACTTGAGATGTCACATTTGTGCAGAGGACCTTCGTGTTTAGCTGCTTGACAAAGTGCTTCTTGAAACTGGAATTGGTAAAGGGTCCTTGTGTAATATCTGTACAAGAGACAAAGAAAAAAGCAGTCCCATTTTATTTACCATCTTAGAGTCATAGATTGGGGCATATATTTAAATTCTGGGGCCCAAGTAACCAGACATTAACGCTATACTCGTCATAACCTATTTGCATTTTATGTATTCACTGATGAACATGGCAATATTACTATGTTAAATGTTAGCTCACATTTGTTTTGTGTTTTACAGATTAATAGCCCTTTCATATAGATAATCCGAATCCATCCTTATGACAGGTCAATAACATTGTTTTCATTTGACAAATAAACTGAGGTCCACCAAATTCAAGGACTGGGGTTACTAGGTAAAGAACATATGTTTTTTGACTTCAAGTTAAAAATTTTCTTCCTATTACAATGCACAATAAACTGCCAATAACAAGAAAATAAACAAAACTACTTTTCATTTCTCCCAGTGATACTATTGATTTCTTGATGAGAGGAACAAGATCTCACACAAGTTTAATTTAACCCAATAAACTGTGTTAGTTTAAATTGAATTGAAACTAATCATCTATACAGACAGTCCCCAACTTACAATGGTTAGACTTCTGATTTTTCAACTTTACAATAGTGCTTTCAGCTGTGTATGTTAATGGTAAGCACCATTCTGTTTTTCACTTTCAGCACAGTATTAAATAATTGAGATATTGAACACTTTATTATAAAATAGGCTTTGTGTTAGATGTTTTTGCTCAATGGTAGACTAATGAAAGTGTTCCAAGCACGTTTAAGGTAGGCTAGGCTATGCTTTGGTGTTCCATACGTTAGATGTATTCAATGCATTCTTAAGGTATTTTCAATTTATGATGAGTTTATTGGGATGTAACCCCATTGTAAAGCGAGGAGCATCTGTATTGAGCTTGGTAGTTATGGGTACAAATAGAAAAATTATAATGATCAATTCATTTATCCCTGCTTTTTGTCATCATTAGCACAGTTGTCCAAAAACCTTAGAAGTTAAACAGAAACAAGAAAACTGTAATTTACCGAATGAATGAGTAATCATTAGAAACATGGAACAGAGACGCGGGGTCACAGTATGTTTCATCATGGGGCACAGGTTCCACCACCCCAACTATCTCTCGCCTTTGGGGAGAAAAGAAAACAATACATTAGCTGTGGATCACCCATCACAAGCAGGTAAAGTTGGGCATAACTAGTGCAGTTTCATCAATCATTTTTTTTTTTTTGAGATGGAGTCTCACTCCATCTCCCAGGCTGGAGTACAGTGGTGCAATCTTGGCTCACTTCAACTTCCGCCTCACGTTCAAACGATTCTCTCACCTTTGCCTCCCAAGTAGCTGGGATTACAGGTGTGCACCACCACATCTGGCTAATTTTTGTATTTTTAGTAGAGACAGGGTTTCACCATGTTGGGCAGGCTGGTCTCGAACTCCTGGCCTCAAGCGATCTGCCCGCCTCGACCTCCCAAAGTGCTGGGATTACAGGCACCATCGCGTCTGGCCAATCAATGGTATTTATATTGGAATTGGTTGTCAGGTGAAATAGAAACAGTGTAAAAAAATCAGACTGTAGAGCTCAGTATGTGATTATCTCTTAGTTTTAATTAATTCAGCCAGAATATACCATTGGAAAATAGCTATGTCTTCAAAAGACGAATTTAATAAAATTCATAAAGTGCATTGCATTGCCAAAAATGTACAGTGAAAGTCCTAATAATTCCTCTCAGGCGCCACAGTCCATGTACTCCTGGCAGACAGAATTTAATAAAATTGAAATCTTACTTATTCTCCAAGCCTACCTAGCTCAAGCATTCCCTTCTCTGTGAAGCCTGGCCCTGATCCCATCCACCTTCTGGCAGAATTAACCCCTCTATCTCCCTTAGCCTTCTCTAGTTGTGCCTCCTTTGCCATTTATCTCCCCATTTTGTAGTTATTCACCTATAGTAACTTCTTGCCCTACAGTCTTGAGCTCCTAGAGGGTGGGGTTGTGTCTTGGTCTTTTCTCTAATTCCAGTGTCAAATATGGTGCCTGCCACTAAGGAAAGAATTCATTTATATTTGTTGAACAACTAAAGGAACAATTAGTGCATTAATGACTCACTCTAAGGATCTGATTTCATGTACCTTTAAAATAAGCTAAGAGGGATCAAAAGATTAATCTAGCCAGAAAAAAAAAAAGGTAGCAAAATCGTGTATTTGGCATTGTTTAAACTGAATGCATTTTTCCTTTAAAATTGCAGGATCATTGTAGACATAACTTTAGTAATATTTAAACACTAGAAACAGTTCTTATAGGTGCTGCCTCTTTCCTCTCAAGTAAGATTTATGTTAACAGAGAGAATCTTGACAGAAGAAGGGTACTGTTTTAAACCTGTGCATGTGGAACTGCTTGTTACACATGAGTTCTTCACTTCAAAAAGAAAATATAAGAAAAACAAAGAAAAAATAATCGACAAGGGTCTAAGACGGTAAAAAGTAGATTTCTTTCTCCTTTCCATTCTCTCCCTCCCTCTCTCCTTTCTTTCTTTGCTTATTTTTCTTTTTCTCTTATAACTCTTTCATCCAAAAACCTATTTATTTCACACTTGCATGTGATAGGCACAGTGTGAGGAACTTGTGACACAGCAAGAAGTAATGTAGTGCTACAACTATGGAAACGGTCACTGTTGCCCAAATGTTTCAGGTTCTCTCTAGCTTGGAATTCTCTGTTTTCCCCTCCACACCGACATCTTTCTCAGGCCTTAACTTAAATGCCTCTCCTCAACTGACACTCCCAGTTGGGCTTTGTATCTCCCCTGGACACTCATGGACCCTGTGCCCTCCCATCACAACACTACACATTGCAGTGGTTTAATTTTCCACATCCTGCCATAAACAAAACGTTTTTGGGGGTCAAGGACCATTCCTGAAATCATTAGCATTGGATCCCCAGTGCTGTGCCTAAAATGTGGGGTAAGCATTTTTGTTTAAAAGACTGGATAAAAGAATATGTAAAATGAATAAACTGATCACTTTCAACATAATATCATGGTTTAACGAGTGACCCAATACTTAAGACTATAGAGTATGAAGTAGTGTCACCTGATCCAAGGAAATTTTATCTGAGAAGATGGCACCCAAATGGAGACTAAAATATAAAATATAAAAAACTGAAAATACAAAAAGGAGTTAGTTAATGTGTGCCTGTGTGTGTGTGTGTGTGTGTGTGTGTGTGTGTACACACCAGTCAAATTCTTTTAAATAAACAGCAAACTCATTAGAAAACATTCTACTGAAGATGGCCGATTAGGAACAGCTCAGGATTGCAGCTCCCAGTGAAAGCGCAGAGGGTGAGTGGACGCTGCATTTCCAGACATATTTTTATTACCTACAGACTAGGAGATTCCCAGGCGGAGGAGCCCTACGGGTCACCAGTGCGGCTCTTTCGGCCGGCGGGGCGGTTTTGCCGGCGCCCCGGCGTGGCAGTTCTCCGTACAAAATATACTAGTCTGGGTCTCTCTTCTAGCTGGCAAGCGGAGCTTCGGGAAGGCAGAATCGCCCATTCATCCGATTAAAAAGGGGTCTGAAACAGGGAGCCAGGCCAGGAGATTCCCAGGCAAAAAAGTGCCACGAATATCAGCGCCACTATTTCAGCCGGTGCAGTGGGTCGCCACACGGGGAATCACGCAGATCCTGGCGCCTTTTCATCAGGCG